>PQWD01002980.1:104044-141728 GCA_019425675.1 Leucinodes orbonalis | reverse complement strand
TATTTTTAAAATATAAATAAAAATAATTATTATTTTTTATTATATTGAGTTATTACCTGTCATATTGTCTGGTAATATATATCTTATGGCGACTGTACTGCCTGGGGATCGAACCCGGAACTGGTGTAGTAGCCAACATCTCAACCATTACACCAGTCAGCATGCTTAGCTATAGTGTGAATAATAAATTATTATTAGCCAATAAATAATCCCCATTATTTCAGTAAGTACACCCTTATGCGTAGGCTCGTGCCCCACTGGGGACGTTTAATGAGCTGATGATGATACATTTCAGTAAGTGAATGGCATGGCAGCAGCCGGACACGAACGGCCTGAGCTGGTGGTGGTCAGCGAGGACCAGAGGCAGGTCACGTTCCACCCGTTCTACAGTTCGGCACGCCGTCGTGAAGGGGGACACCCGCTGGTGATCAACCACCATTACTACTGGAAGTGAAGATGCTCACTGATACATATGGAACTGATATTGTAAGTTGCTGCATTTTATATCTGCTATTCGCGTATACCCACATTGTAAGAGTATATTCTCCCGCAGTAAACGCGGGCGCGTAATGTTGCTGCGCCTTTCGATTCGAAGCGATTTAAATTGTTATCTGCAACCTGGATGATCACATAAGCAACGTTTTCTTGCGGGAGAATATTTAATAGTCGGGGAACATATATTTAGTAACATGAAATTTAAGAATGAATCGATTACAAGCGCTTATGTTTCTTACAAAGGTTAATTAACATCGAAGAAATGTGTGCAGAGCTATGCCCTTTTACATAAAAGTGTCCATGGGGCCACTTATTATGAGGTCCATAGATTTTATTTGATGTTTTTACTTCATTTAGCAAATAGGACGATCAGTTATTCTCCAGGGGGATTAGTGCCATGTCTTGAAACAGTCTTAAGTCAGTTTTTATTGAACCAGAAAAGTCGTAAGTAATATTACTGTACTACTGTTTTAACAGATGGTGTTTTTCACGGCATGACGTTTATTAACAGACGATATCGACTACTACTACTGTATCGATATACTTATGGTACCTACCTGGACGACTCATTATCGAGTCTACCACCTAGATACATGTGTACCAAGACTACATGTTTACCAACCTATGCAATAAATAAAAGCAACGCGCCGTAAACAAGCCGTTTTACGTCCGCTGCAGACAAAAACGCTTGTTTCCTGGTCTGGCAACTTGCCCCAATGTCGAAGACTTGGCACTGTTGAACGGAACTAGTTCTAGAACATATTAGATGGCTATTTTGCTAAGTGTTATTACGCCGATTTGTCTGCTATATGTGGATATTGTTTTTAATTTGGTTTTAAAAAGTTGTATAGAATATATACCTAAGAGCGTCGGTGGCTCAATGGTGTGTTGCCTTCGAACGGGAGGGCGCAGGTTGAAATTCGCCACCTACCAATGTGATTTCGAAATTATATGTACGTTATCCGACGCTCTTACGGGAAAGGAAAACATCGGAGAAACTTGCGCACGCCTGCGAAGAGATTTGAGGTTGCCCGTGTGGACGACTAAGCCTATACGGTAGGCTCGTGCCCCTCGTGGGGACATTTAATGATCTGTGATAAAGATAGAATATTAAACATTCATCAATCCATATATATATATTGTGAAAACGTCCTTTCAAAACACTGATCAGGTGGAAATAAAAGAACAGTTAATAAGTACTTGTACACACAGTGACTTATTTTAACGTCACCAGTAGTCATTATTTCACTGTGCCTTTCGGTAATAAAAGCGACAATAGCAACTCACAAGTTGGTTAAGTTGTCGTATAAAAGCTGCTAAAATAGGTCATACTTATTAAAAAATCAAGTCTAGATAGTTGGTGAGATATCCAGATTTGGCCCGTATTCTAGAACGGCTCAACGTGTATCTCTACTTGAATAGTGTTAGAAAGAGATAGCGCTCTATACGATAACTAGCGCCATCCCTCTCTAACTCATCATCATTAGCTCATTAAACGTCCCCACCGAGGCACGAGCCTACCCGTATACGTGATTAGGCCTTAGTCGTCACGCGGGCCCAGTGCGATGACGACTTCACACACAACCTGCGAATCTCTTCGCAGACGTGCATGAAGGTTCCTCACGATGTTTCCTTCACCGTAAAGCGTCGGATAACTACATATATTTTCGAAAACACATTGGTACGTGTCGGGATTTGAACCTCAGCCCTCCCGGTAGGAAGGCGTTTTTCCAACTCAATTAAATATCATCGTTGTCTGGTTCTAGTATACGGGCCTTAGACTCATTTTTGTTTGACCTGCGCCATCGCATACACTCGATAGTGCAGGAGAGCGCATCGTGTCTATTTGAAGGGCATTAAATTTATCTTATCTGAGTGCACTAACTAGTGCGGCATAATCGTCTGGCGTATCAGAGACCTTGTCGCCCGGGTCAAATTTGTTACCACACTCGTTAGAGAACAATTATTTACCTATTTTATGTAGGCTAAAGTCCGAAACGGCAAGTTTGTTTTTATTCCCAGTATTAAAATTGTGTTACTCACAATTTTTCTTAAAGGTGTTACATTATGTACAGTCGCCATCACACATATATGAGCAGACAAAGTGGCCAAATACATCTGAACAGTGTATGTATTGTAACTGATGAGCGTATGAATTGCTCTTTGATTGGTGCAGTGGGCTGATAGCGTATGTTTGTACTGAGTATTTAGAATACCGTATAATGGCGTATTTATAACAATTGTCAAAATTAAAAAATGTTTTAGTCTTTACAGAATACTTTGAATCTTGAAATATATCTGTATCAGTCTCACACAATATCAGTATGTACTATATAATGTCTGTGTCATATGTCTGTGTTGAGAAAAATAAATATTGTTAAATGTCTGTTATCCAACAGATGGTAGGCCTGGGCACGGACAAGGTGAACGTGCAGGACTTCCAGTTTAAGTTCACGTCATTGCTGGGCTCGGACGCGGAGTCGTACGGGCTGTCGTACACGGGCGCGGTGCGTCACGCTTCGTCGGTGGCTCGCGACTCGGCCGGCTTCTGCCGCGGCACCATCGTCGGCGTACGCCTGGACATGTGGCGGGGCACGCTCGAGTTCTACATCAACAGGCAGCCGCAGGGTGAGCACCCTTTAGTTGACGTTTCCTTCATATTATGTTAGAGGAACAGCCAAGGGTCTTTAGTGACATGGAAGAGTCAAGATATCCCTCCTAACTTTGGCAGCACACCTTGCGACTGCCAAAGTTAGGAGCAATTGCAAAAACTGGAAGAAAAGCGAGGGCCACGGCTTTCAATTCTTCCGGAATAAGTAACCAAAATGTACCGTTATTGGAAGAGTTCTAGCAAGGTAGTGTAGCTCTTAACTCGGTCGGCTTCTGCCGCGGCACCATCGTCGGCGTACGCCTGGACATGTGGCGGGGCACGCTCGAGTTTTACATCAACAGGCAGCTGCAGGGTGAGCTTGCTTATTAAGGTGCTTTGCAAGTTTATAGCCAAGGATCTTGTGTGGCCAGTTCGGTTGAAATCTTGTTGCATAGGCAGCCGCAGTGTGAGTTGTCATACTTACAGGAACAGCCAAGGGATTTTCAGTGACATGGAATAGGTAGCTGCAAGGTGAACTATCATTATTGAAAGGAAAAGCCAAGTGTCTTCAGCTACATTAGGTTGGAGTTAATCCTTAACAATAGACAGCCGCAGGGTTAATTGGCGTAGGTAAACCTACCAATTGATAGGAACAGCCAAGGCTGATAAGTCCCTTTAAGCCTTGCCTTTAGGTAGGAACCTATATGTATCATTAGTGGGAAGAAGTCTGAAACCAAGACACTTGTTTGCTAAGTTGTTTCATATGAGCCCACATGTGCTGTACAATCGTGTTTACGATTCCGATAAGGCCTACTCAAACACACACAGTTCAATGCTCCAATGAATTACTTACATATCATTGACACTAGACACAATTGTGCTTGACGACGTTTTACTGCTTATCTATTTCAATACAGTAATAAGCATGTACAAACAGCCTAGTTTTTTTTTTGTTGTTTATATAATTATATCAGAAATGACCTTAATTGCTATATCGTTAACTTTTAGGTAAATTTTCATACCGAAGTTAAAATCTGAATCAAGAAATGTTCGCTATTTATAAATGAAAAGTTTTGCAACATTTGAATTCTTGTTCCACTCCTATTGTCGTCATAGGTCATGTTATATAACCTTGAACACAAAAATACTTCTTCAATTCAAAATCGTTTGAATCTTGAGTAGAACAAAACAAACAAACTCTTCAGAGTTACAGTTTTAGTGTTGATTAGACTGAAGATTGCCCAACTTTTTTAGATGTTTTCCTATGCGATGAGATCCGAAACGAGAATCTGTAATAGAACTAAAATTACCTACATGGCCCGCCCGCAGTATTAGCATTAAAGTGGCAGTGGGCAGGGCACATACTGCGAAGAAGTGATACCAACCACCACACTTCGGATGGTAACCTTGGAATGACGTGGTAGTCATTTTTATAATAAAGTTGATAATCAACCTTGTAGACTAATAACTTGGTTAGGGTAGTGGGCAGTCTAGTCTATAGATACTTATTGACTGATAAAGATCAAGTGAAATTTATTAAGATGCAATGATGATAATAGATAATTCTTTCATTATTCACACCGTGTTTCACAGTTTCGTAGTATCACAGTTGAGCCTTGTCCATTCGTGTCAGAGCTCTTGAAAATGAAAATGAAAAATGATAAGTGTTTATTCAGTTTAGGTCCTTATAGAACACATGCATGTCAAATGAAGCTACCACTGGTTCGGGAGGTAGTTTTCCACTGAGAAGAAACCAGCAAGAAACTCAGTATTTACTCTTTTCAAAAAAATTGTGTTGAATACAGATTCATTTGCATTAAAATAATTATATAAAGCAAATTATATTTACAATTTTTATCATATTAATTATTGGTAAAAATATAATAATCTACAAAAGTACTATTAAGCAGTTAAGTATTATATAAATTTAAATAGATGATAGCAAAAAAAAACAAAAGTAGTGCAGGCGTGGAAACCTCTTAACCAAAATTTATTGTTTTTGTTTAATATATCCATCAGAGCTGCCCTCCTTACAAAGAGAGCAATAAGTCGAGTTTTTGGGCAAATTGACTTAAGAATTGCATTTTTTGTTGTTAGTCATAGTTTATAAATGGATTTTGAAAAGGTCTAAAGTCAATTTGGCAAAAAACCCGACTTATTGCACACTTCGTAAGGAGGGCAGAGCGGCGGTTAAAGGGTCAAAAAAGGAGCTATATCCTGAAGTCCTAAAACTTGATCGCAAACCCCAATTTAAGCGAAGCATGGCTCTTCCAAACAGATATCGTCAAGTCTAAATTGCATACGCAGGCGTGGCGTTCTTCAACCTTCGTCGGCACCAGCACCTGTACCCGATGTTGTGCTCGACGGCGGCGCAGTCGTCGATGCGGCTGATATACGCGGCGTCGTGGCGCGCCTCGTTGCTGGTGGACGCGGCCAAGGTGCTGGCCTCAGCCGCCGCCACTACAAAGGTCCCGCCGGGGCTGTGGCACCAGCTGAAGCAGCATTTCTGGTTGACGTTGCCGCATGATGGTGAGTGCTTTACTGACGTCTAGATAAGTAATAATATCCACTGACATTCACACAGCGCCATCTAGTCCGAAGTTAAGCGTGAGCCTGTATTATGGGTACTAAACAATTGATAAAACACATATATATTTTTTTATTCATATTATACACAGAAAACACCCAGACTGTTACAAACACATGTTCATGCACACAAATGTTTGTTCTGGCCAGGGATCGAACCCGGAACCCTTGGTGTAGTAGTCGACGACTCAACCGCTACACCAAATGAGTAATGATGAAAGATGAAACTATGTTTACTAACGAGCACAATTTTTATGTAGGCTGATAAGTAATTTAAATGCTGCCCTCCTAAGGAAGAGTGCAAAGTCAGGTTTTTAGGAAAATTGACTTAAGACCTTTGTATTAGTTATTCATAATGTATGAATGGCACAAAAACCCGACCTATTACACTCTTCGGTAGGAGGGCAGAATTGTTCAAGATGAGACACTATTAGTGATGTTTACATGCAAATCCCTTACATATTTATGGAGATAAATAGCAATATATGAGAAGCCTTATCCGATTTTTTTTTGCGTTAAACAGCGTTTTTCAGTTTTCTATCGAAATGTGGTCTCCAGTTAACGGCGTTTAAGCTTGTGGACGGCGACCAAACTATGGGAGACACATTCATTTATTTATTTAGGCATACATGACAACAAGATGACACAAAAGACATTCTTCTTCTTCTTAGCGTGTCGAAGACAAACACACATTCAAATTTTAGCGGCCCAGAAAGCAGCCACAGCGACAGCATTATCTGACGCTGTCATTAGGTCGTCCCGCGTGCAGCTGGAAGTGCACGCCGGGCACGATGTCAGATGGGCCATCGTTTTAGCCGAACCACAAAGGCAATCAATGTCCTGGCCACCCCAAAAAAACCCATCTAGCCAAATTTTCCCTGCTGCAGCCAGTCTGCGTCCGAAGCCTATTCAGAGATCTCCAGATCGGCCACGACAGCTCATGCCAGGAGGTAAACTTTCCGAAGAGGGAACAAAGGGAACGGAATACTGGAACCAATCTTTGCACGCCATAGATTAAGTCTCGCTAACTCTGGGTCAATTGAGAGAGAAATAGTCCAAACGATGGCAAACAAAAGATATTTAAAATACAACATGAGACATCTATGTATTCACCGAAGTTAACCGTTAATTATTACATAAAATTTCGACTACATATTAATTTAATAATACGCTCGAAGTACCTCCTATCCTTTGGTGAAGTGGTCGACTTCTCAATGATTAACTCAATCATCACCCTTTAACAGCATCCCGAGGCGAACGTCTGAACAAATATATGAGTCGATATTTTATTTTCACCATTCGCCATAGTTGAGCGAATATTTACATGGGCTTTTTTATTAGACGCTTATCCCGCACAACTATATTTTTATTAATTGATATAAATGCGTGGTGACGGTTTTCTTAACTATTCGCGATCACATTCATCATCAGCTCATTAAAAATCCCCACCGAGGGGCACGAGCCTACCCGTACAGGGTGTATAGGCCTTAGTCGTCCACGCGGGCCCAGTGCGGCCTTGGATGACTTCACGCACAACCTTTGAATCTATTCGCAGGCGTGCGCAGGTTACCGCACGATGTTTTCGTTCATCGTAAGAGCGTCGGATAACGTACATGTCTTTTCGAAAATTCGATAACACATTTATACACAATATAATATATACACAATTCGATAACGGTACGTGTCGGGATCTGAACCTCAGCCCTCCCGGTAGGAGGGCAACAGTCCACACTATTGAGCCACCGATGCTCTTAGCGATCACATTAAATTTAAACAATTTTACTCGATCGCTTAAATATTTTTAATGACTCAATTGTTTTTTTTTTACTCAAAGGTTGCTGGCCGGCACACATTTTTGTATTGTATGATAAATAAACAGTTGATAATGACCATACACATTTGAGATGCCCCTTGACCTTCGGCGTAATCTGTGCGACTTGTTGCCGTCCTTTGTATAATGGTTCCTACCTACGAAACAGATAAACACCGCACTGCCAGATGTCGTCCAGTTATACCTCAAACATATGTTAGGCTACCAAGCCCCACCACCCCCCCACAGCGCCCTAAGCCGCCAGATGTCGTCCAGTTATACCTCAAACATATGTTAGGCTACCAAGCCGCATAAGACGAGGTTGGAGTCCCACTCTGGGCCGCCCTTAGGCTCGTTGTGTAAATGTTTAAAGCTGAGAGCCATTTGCGCTCGCCACGCGCCCGGTGAAGCTGTAAACCCCATCTGCGGCCAAAAGCAATAGTCAATTCGAAAAAAAATAGTCGTTCCGTAAAATGGAAGTGTTTTGCATTTCTATGTTTCGGGATGAGGGCACTGTAGCTAGTGAAATTACCGGGTATATGAGACCTAACATGTATTGTCTCTGGTGGGGGGTACAGAGCAGTGTTGATGGAAAAATAATGACTACCTACCGTTATTAATTTACTTCAACATTGCTTCTGTCATGGTCAAGCGTATCACTTACCACCAGGTGAGCGCACTGACCGTCCCGTTCACTATACTTTACTTACGAACAGAGGGGGGTAAGTTTGTCATCATCTCGTATTGTGTCCTTACGCGATCCCGGAAGTCTTTATTTCTGATAATGATAATGATTAAAATTATTATGGTATGTAATATTAAATATACCTATCGATCCGCAATAAACAAATTATGTTTTACGAGATAAGTAATCCAAATTCAGATAGTGCAATGCGTTAATCCACCTTGTCGGAGTAAATTAAAAATAAAGGTACAAATTGACACTGAGGGTTCCAGGCTCGATCCCCGGGGATCCAATACAAACAGACATGTTCATGCACAAAAATGTTTCTACTGCCCGGGATCGAACGGTATTGAAGTCGAGGTCTCAACCGCAACACCAAATGGGTTGTCAAATTAGTTTAATGACCGGTTATGAGTTTCGACTGTGACAGATATTTATTACGGTGAAGGAAAACATCGTGAGGAAACCTGCGCACGCCTACGAAAAATTCAAAGATTGTGCGTGAAGAGTCGGCTAATCCGTACTGGGCCCGCGTGGACGATTAAGGCCTATACACCCTTTACGTATAGGCTGGTGCCCCTCGGTGGGGATGTATAATGAGCTGATGATGATGACATTATACATCATATCAAACATCAATTTAGATTAATCAAATGTCTTTTTTCAGGCACTGTAGAAGGGATGGACACCGAGGAAATAGTCAAGACTGAACCGAGGCTGCCCTCTAACTTGGTAAGTGAATGCATGTTTTACGGGTGCTAGGGGTGTTCACAACTAACATCCAATATCGCATGCTTACAATGATAGGGCCTTTTCCCTAAGACTGTCTTTAAATGAGTATACTAAATAAGCGTGCGATATTTTGATATAATAGAGTTATACATATATTCCTCATTTTCATTTAAGCACTTTGAATATTGGAGACATATTGTTTCCTATAAAATTAAGTCCATTGGTATGTAGATTATGATAAATAGTAATAACCAAATTAGAAAATGCAAAGCTACAGAATAAAATTATTTATGCAAGACCCGCAACAAGATTTCTCTCCCTTTCACATGCACTCTGGTCATTTGGCAGTATTAAATTAGAAATTAAGTATACAAATTTTAAATTATAAATTAAGTTTCTATGATCGAAGATTTAACTCTATGGCAACGTATTTTAAATCAAAACGATTTGTGATATTTGTAAATATTTTTAATAGTTAGCACTTGAATATAAAGAAATTTGAACACAAGAACCATAGAGCTGTTAATACAGATATAATTATTTGAATCTTCGTAAACGCAAACGAGATGTAAGTGCGATACAGCTTTAGCCATCGCGTGATATAATGTGCTACCTACTCTGTAATATGTATGTAGAAAATTGAATCGAAGTTTTGAAACGCGCTGAAGTATGTGTCAAATAAGAATTTATAGATATTTTTTTCTCGATAGAGAAGAAGAATTTTTAAAAAACTTTCATTTCGTGGATTTGAATCGCATTTCTAAAATTAGAATAAAAATTTAAACAAGACTTCACGTGGCTTTTTGGCATATTAAAATCATGACAATAAAAGCCAAGTTTAGGCCTTCAAACATTATTGGATATAATTAGTTAATTATTCGGATTTAATTAGTTAATTATTCGGCGCGTTGCCGACACTTGATATTTTTGTATTTGTTGTCCTTAAACCGACTTAAAACTCACTTAAATTTATTGAAAATGTTTAAACAAAGTAAATACAATGTGTTATTTCATCAGCATCATCATTTCAGCCTTCTTTGAGGGGTTTTGGACCTTTGACCGCTACGCAATTTTACTTCATTTTGACGCACTACAATGTCATTTAAACTGTGCTATATGTAAAATACATACCTACTATGAAAATTAAGTGCATTCATTATCGCAGTAAACAAATTATTTTATCAAGACATATTTTGACATTATTTTGAAATTATTTTGACACACAAAAAATTAAGATAAGGTTATCAAATGAATGATATTATTATTGTTGCGTTAAAATATAGCATAATAAATATATAAAGGAAATTTAAGAAATAGACTGTTTGTTATGTCCTTGATAAATAATTACGGCCAATAATGATGAGATATTGGCTTTACACACCAATGGTTCGATCACCGTGGTATGCGTGAACATGTATTATTAACATTTTATTTAAACATATAGGTAATATGATTCTGAAGTACAGCATATGTTTTACAAACTTTACCGTGTACCACATTCGCCAAAGATTAAAACTGTTACAATAATCTTAATACTAATCTTATCATCAGATAATACAGAATATTAAAACATCACCACGATTTGATCTTGATATTTCTACATTGTTTTTGAAACAAATTGTTAAATATGTTCATCTGTTTAAGGCCTAATGAGTAGTCTAGTATAAGCTCTTTTTGCTTAAATTGATGCGAGACTGTGTGAATTTTTGTCAATATTTATTTATTTGTACAAACTATCCAATAATTGTCGACGATTTTACTGCGGATATGGTTAACAATTATTATATAATTAGTATTTATATTTATTTACATATCACCCAATCTCAGTACAAAGCCTTGTATGTATATGACTAAGATGTGTATATAGTGTAATATAATATATTTAGATTATTTAGTATTTCGGTGATTGTTTAAAATAATCATATTTTATAACGAGTAATTTGAATTGTTAGTTTTATTTAACAGTTTATAACGTGCATGATTATTTTGACTTCTTTGTCATTGGCTAGATGAATTGATCAAACAATGTATGCGACCACTTTATTAAGATTGTCCTATTAAAATGATTTTTATGATAGCTTTTATATGAAACATTTACATGTAGTGGCCATTTCTCAGCCTTGTTCATTGGAGCTTTCTTTTCAAATGTAGATTTATTTATATTCAATAGACAATTATATATTCTTTAAAACCGTTTCAGCGATGTTTAAATTGTTTACAACTGGTGTATTCTTAAATAGTCGTATAATCAATAATCTAGATGCTGAATAAACCCGATTTGAAAATTTTAAAATTTCTGTAGCGTTAAATTTTGAGAAAAGCCAGTCTGGATGTCAAGTAAATCCCGATTTTCCAGTTTTCAATTTTATACGTATTTGTACGGAGGATCTGCGGCTAACAGCAGCCGTAAAAAAGAGGTGATATATTATGATCTGTCGCCATCGCGGCGGACAAAGCGCGTAAAGCACCTCAGAGCACACGCAACACTTCAACACCGAGACAACATTCCGTCCCCGCCCGCGGGGTCTTTGTCGCCAGTCCCTGTAGGTTTGACCAGTCCCGATACGCGTTACCGGTACGTACCCGGTCGCTTTTCTCCCCAAACATATACTAGGTTACCTAGCCCCCTGTATAAGCAGAGGTTCGCGTCCCACTCTGGGTCGCCCTTAGGCCCGTTGCATAAATTTTTGGGCTGAGAGCCATCTGCGCTCGCCAATTGTCCGGTGAGCTGTGAAGGCTACCTGCGGCTAATCATTCCGAAAAAAAAGCGGTGATATAACATTGAATAGAGCGTCGGTGGCTCAATGGTGTGGACTGTCGCCTTCCTACCGGGAGGGCTGAGGTTCAAATCCCGACACGTACCAATGTATTTTCGAATTTTCGAAAATATATGTACGTTATCCGACGCTCTTACGGTGAAGGAAAACATCGTGAGGAAACCTTCCAATCCGCACTGGGCCCGCGTGGACGACTAAGGCCTAATCACCCTATACGGGTAGGCTCGTGCCCCTCGGTGGGGACTAAACGTCCCTAAATGAGCTGATGATGAACATTGAATACCTTAGCTGAGACATGGTCAATACGTGTGTGGTGGTGGAGTGAGTGTCGATATGCCCAGGGTCTGAAGCGGCGATGGGCGGTCGGTGGGAGGCCGAGCCCCTACTCGAGGCTCCCGCGTCCCGCCGCCGCGTCCCGGCCGGAGCCCTGACCCCCGCCTGGACTCCTCACTCTGGAGACCCACGCTGCGACACTATGGCGCGATACGTGTAAAACACGTTATCCAGACTGCAATTTATGTTATTAATTTATTGCGCGATTTGCTGCATTTTAATATTTTAATTAATAATAAATATTTATTAAGCAAATCAATTGCAGGTTAACCCTTACCATTAGTCCCTAAACTACGTCAGCCCGATATTTAGGAACTAAAGTACAGTATCCACAATTAAAACTTATCAGCACACTTAAGATATTATGACATTTGCAAAGTAAGGCTTTTAGACTGAATATTGTGAAAAAATTGAGTTCAAATGTAAAAAATCTGTTTGACGTTGCTGAAGCTGTAAAGGTCATCTGCGGCCATGTCATTTAGAAAAATATGACAAATGTTAAATCACAATGACTCTGTTTCCGAAACATTTTTAAGTGTTAAAATATTCTTTTGTGACCGTTACGAGAATGTAGTGCGTTATTCAACTGCTATATAAATTGCCATCACAAACAAATTCTGTACACCTGCATATTTAATTTAGGTATTTGTAATAATATTGTTGGTTCCTACCTACATTTTGCTTTTATTTTCTTCTTTAATTATGACCAAGTTTTATGGAACCTGGTTATTTAAGTAAGTTTAACGATTATTTATATTTTTTATCTACATTTATTACATGTTATATATAATTTAATTGGGATAAGGTGAATTATTAAATGCTACAATAAATAGTCAGCTGCGTCTGTGTACCAGAAATATAGTCAATATTTTATGTTAATATAAAAAAATACTGATTGTTTATTGAAATTGTATTTATAATATCAGTTATGACTTGTTCTTAAGTTTCAATGAAGTTATGCTCAGTTAAAGGTGTCAACAACAACAAAATTTGAAATTTTGTCTCATTGAATACAATAGTATATGAATAGAATCTAATACATACAATTTGACGCAAAACAAGGTGTTATAAAAATAGACTAAGGTCCGTAATCTAGAATGACTCAACTTTGATTTTTAAAAGGGATAGTGATATACAATTAATGGTGGCATCCCTTTCTAACTCTACTTAGGTAAACATCAATGCTTGAGTCTTGTTCAAGAATACGGGCCTTAGACTAGATAAGTATTAGGCAATGTCCGGAGCAAATATATGAAATGTTATTGATGTGGGTGCTTGCACTTAGGTATAAAGAATAAATTGTTTGGTATTAATGTTAATCTTTTTTAATGACTTTAATAATTAATAAAAAGAGCTGTGATACAAATGATATATATTTTTTATTATATTGCCCAATACCTCTATTGCATACAAGGCTTTGTACTTTGTATTATTTCATATATTTTTTACCTAGGATGTAGTGTGTTCCTTTCATCTAGATAAAACCTATTTAAATTAAGTATTTCATTATGTACCTATACATATAGTTCATATAGTTGTCATGGGTCCATTATCGGTCGCATAAATTTTGAAGGCATATTCTGAAATTATATTAAATAATTGTATCATTTGTATAGTTTCCCATAATATTTATTTGGCATAATATTTTAGGCACATTTTTGAAGTATACCTATTTGATGCATAATTTTATTGCTAAGCATACTATTGTAAGCTTAATATGCTTGTGTATTACGATACACAAGCATAAGTTTTATAGACATATACGACAATTTATGAGACATAAATATATTTGCGGCTTGAGAGACTAAGGCGTCGCCTTTGTTTTGATCTTTCTGCTTTATAACTAATAAACAAAACGACTTTATACTTTACGCACAACTATTAAAGCTTACTGAAATAGTATGCCAAAAACAATATGTCAAAATATATAAATGATAAAAAAAAATGCGACCGCAAGGGCTCCCGATGTCATGCAGATTTTTTCCAATAGGATCACTCGTACCGTCAACAAAGACCTATGATTTGGCTGAAACCAGCGAGTATGAGGCATCGCGTCGACCTACCTAGATGACAATCCAAGGCTCCCAGGTTTGCGGGTTTCGTACGGCCGAAGTCTGGTTGGTAGGAAGGAATCCGTATAAATGGCTGGCATTCATTTACTGATACTAAATACTATTGGATATTTTAGAATCCCGAGTACCTACTAAAAGAAACTGTATATAAGATATCTAATACTAAAACAAGAAAGCGGATATCAAGTGGTCGCCGATTGATAGGTAACGAGCCTTTACCTGTTTCGCTGTTGACACCAATACTTTTTAATTAGTACTGGCATACAAATATTTTCGGTAAAGCTGAAACAAATTATTCCAAAGTAATATTTCCAAATAGTGTCTATTAAACTTCAATGGGTCACTATTATTTTAAAAGATTCCAGTGTCAAATGTTAGTTACACATCACCCGAGTGCTTCAGCCCAGATATATAAAGTGATGAAATGTATATTAAAGATCATTGTACTAATTAAAAACTAGTGGAGTTCATATGTGTAATTTTGGTTTAAATTTATTTTATTACAGTAAAATATGACCTTCATGTAAGATAAAGCCTACATTAGTTCATAGAATCATGTCCTTCACATCTTTTTCTGAAGAGCCATATCTTATCATTCATTATCATATCGTATCATATCATTTAATTTGACTATCGCTGATATTGTTTCGAATCTCTGGACAGGGATTTCTTAATAAGATGTCCCTGTCTAGAGATTCGAACCTGAACTTGAACGAACGATTGCCAAACGTACAAGGTTCCTCGTAGATTTGTGGTCTTCCGTACGCGGTACAAGGACACTATCAACCTCGTACAATTATGTACGAGATTTTGTAATATGACACTACACATTAAAACCTAGTGACATCTATCAGAACTTGAATCTTTTACACACAAAAACCGTTGGTCGCATTTATTGTCTAAAGACTGTAGTAGCTAACTGGGAAAACCCCGATTTATAAAACATATTGTCTTCCGCGTTAGCTGTCTCTATCACAAAGTGATTTTTTTTTAGTAAGAAGCTAGCAAATGTTGAAATTATTAAGTCTTTTAATGATGAAAGCGTTTTTTTAGATGTACGAGGTTCTAAAGTCAAAGTACGAGCTTTTTAGCTGCTTATGTACGAGGAATTTCGTTTCAGGGTTGGCAACACTGTTTGTTAATATGATGTTATATTCGGATTAATTTATTCATTCACGTAGCTCACTCACTCATTTTATTCGTTTTTACATATCCATAATAAACTTAAGGCTCTAGGCCGCTTTTATATGTGCTATTTTTCTATTTATATCTATATAGAATGAAATATTAAAAGCGCCGGTGTACATTTTAGCTGACCGAGATCCTGCCGAGTCCTTATATGAACGGCTTCTACGTGGACAGCGTCGACCGGGACTACAGAGTGGTGGTGTGGGAGTGACCCACGTGGGACACGCCCCCAATCGCAACTGCCACGCCCCTTTACTGTTTATTAGTGAATTATTGACAATTATACTATATTTTAAGATTATAAAGTGGTTGTCGTTTAGTAGTTGTAAATTGCTTAAAAATATGAATGTCGTTTATTTATTATTCTATACATTTGCGTAGAAAATTCTAGTTTATAAGTGAGAGAAAGTAGGAGTGGTCGTCGATGTAGGTACCCTTACAAAATTGATAGCCCAATAAATGTTGACTTTCAATGATGCCTTAAGGTCAACATTTTAATGAATAATTTTATGTCATAAATATAACATGTGTCAATGTGTCAACCGGATTGGACATTTATTGGTTGATATATCTACGTCATTGTGCATCTAGTTTATTGTTCATCTAAACTGGAAATCAACACGTGCGGTGCCAATCCCATCACA
This sequence comes from Leucinodes orbonalis, assembly GCA_019425675.1. NCBI lineage: Eukaryota > Metazoa > Arthropoda > Insecta > Lepidoptera > Crambidae > Leucinodes > Leucinodes orbonalis. The sequence goes on along the minus strand of PQWD01002980.1, from coordinate 125,816 downwards.
CTTCGCGTGGCGCGTGCGGGCGCGTACAAATCGACACGCGCGGCGCGGCGTGTGACGTGTCAAATCGACACGCGCGGCGCGGCGTGTGAAGTGTCAAATCGACACGCGCGGCGCGGCGTGTGAAGTGTCAAATCGACACGCGCGGCGCGGCGTGTGAAGTGTCAAATCGACACGCGCGGCGCGGCGTGTGACGTGTTAAATCGACACGCGCGGCGCGGCGTGTGATGTATCAAATGGACACGCGCGGCGCGGCGTTTGATGTGTCGATCCGTTCACACAGCGCGTGGCGCGTGCGGGCGCGTACAAATCGACACGCGCGGCGCGGCGTGTGATACACATCTTTAGATAGCTGTTATACCTACTTAAATATGATAGATAACTTCTCTTAATCAATATCGATTGTCATCAATGTAGCATGCTAATTAACATATAATAAGGAGGAATCGGTAATCATGGTTATTATCTATTATACAACCTATCTATAATGGTATAATAATACCTATCTATGTGTCTATGTTATAAAATAAAAGTCTATGATGTAATATTATAATAAAAATGAGTAAATAATCTACATGTATTATATTTTAGGAATAGGCTGTTTTCATATACCAAGTCCACAATATCTTCTGCTAGGAGTTTAAAACTTCTATTTTTAATATGGACTTGGTATCAATGAGAATAAATATAACTGTAGGTGCATTGTGTTTTGCAGGTAGTCTTGTAAAATACTGAAAGTACATAGATAGCAATTAAAATTAACAATAGAATAAAATTACCTAAATGTTGTACTTAGCATGTTCCACTTCGATACCATCGATACAAATAGGAAACGAAATATCATGGTACCTACATTTCACACAGCGTCTATTAAGTTATAAGAATCTTACTAGGTAAGTCTCCAATTTAAGTACCTTTATTAAATGTAATTGCATGTATACCAAGTATTTGCATAATATAGTCTTTGACCCATGTATTCATATTATAATAATGAAATGTAATTGTTTAATGAAACCTATTGGTAAAATTTATTTGTTTAATGAAATAGAACATATATATAACCTAGGTTATATTTATGGAATTAGATGTAATTGTAATTCGGTTTTTGAAAATGACTAAATAATTTTAGAATTAAAGCTGTTAGATTCAAATATTGTATTTCAATACTATTAGTACCTATCTACCTTCATAAAAGATAGTACTAGATTCATTAAATTTTCACTGTCCGTATGAACAGATATTATCAAGTGTAAACATACAATTTAAATTTACAGTTATTGCTTAGAAATAATAGGAAATTATCTGTAGTGTGCCATTAACCATTAACTTAATAAGCCATAGGTATTTTAAAAAATGTTATTGAATTCATTAGATTTAGTAATATAATATTGAAATCTAGCTAAACGTCAGTGAATGTTTATTACGCAAAATCCCTGGTAGGTACTCATAGTATTTCCCATTGGAACTTTTTTAGCTTTCAGTAATATCGAATAGAAGAGTGTCAAATAATATTTTAGATATAAGTCTTAAACATATAAATGTGTTCGTTTTGTTTGAACTGCTAAGAAGGCGTCTTCACCTACTGTTATTATTTTTTGATGGTAAAAAGACCAGGTCCTCGACCCTGGACGGGGGAGATTCACATTCTACATCGCGGGGTTTAAGGCCCATATTCCAGAATGAGGCTTAAGCGTTGATCTTTACATTAATGGAATTAGAAAGTGATGGCGCTATCGTATATAGCGTTATCCCTATCTATTAAGGTAAATATGAACGCTTGAGTCTCGATCAAGAATACAGGCCTTGGAGTGTTAGGATATGGGCAAAGAATCTTAAGTATTTTTGTTGGACTTATGTGACACGCTTTACTGATCATGACGGAGCAGTATAGTGTGTTTCATATATATTACCTATGTTATGTTGGCACCTCGTCATCGGTATGGTACGATGAGACGGTGCCGTGGGTTTTGTTGGTTCAGTTTTATTTACACCGCTTAAAAGTTTTGGGCATGATCTCAGTCGTAAATAAAACTAAATGAACAAAACGTATGTCCCATAGTCCCCTACGTATTATCGTACCAATGACATTTACAGACAAGGCGACAACATAACGGCATAGGTACTAATGGTACTATTATATGAAACGCACTATGATGGAAAGAACTAACAACTTTAATAATCTTTCTCCGTCAGTACCGCCCTGAGCCTGACGCGATGACGACGGTGTATTAAAAGTACGAAAGAATTAAATGAAATGTAAAGTTTTGATGAAAACTGATTAGCGCATTGTTTTATTCAAGTTTTATTCTACCTATGTGATATTTTAATGAAGACGCCATGTCTCTTTAAATATTTTTTATTAATAAATGTATCAAATTTTAAAGTTGCTGACCTATTAAGTATGTATTTTATGATTAAGTGAATTGTATATCTGTGTCTATAATAAATTTGTGTAAAATTTACTTGTGTATTATTTATGTTCCCAAAGTAGGTATCTAAAATTGATGGTTAGTTGGTTTAGAAGCGACAAAGTACGAATTTGCCAACCATCATCATCTAGGTATGTACCTATCGAAAATGGCACTGCAGGACTAAACCCAAACTCCCTGAATCTTATAGTAGGTAGATCAATGATAGGTATGTATGACAATTGTATTCAAGAATATACCTGTTACCTGTGTTATTAGATATTTTCCCACAGTTCACATATTAAAATCGCACTGCCAGCTCGCGCGATTTACAGTTCAGCTGTGCGCCCGCGATACAAATATACTTATTTTCCAAAAATAAAAGAAGCCTAAGTTTTTCCTTTTTGCATCAGCTACCTGCTAATAATAAGTCCCGTCAAAATCGGTCCCGCCGTTTCAGAGATCACCCGAACAAACTTCCAGACAGACAAAAAATAATAAGTTTCTTGTACGTACTGAAATGAAATACGTTGATTACAAACGGACACTCCAATTTTAGAGCAAAAAGTTTAAAGAGAGTTTTGAAAAAAAAACCATTAAAACATTGCTTTTCTGAAGACCCTTCAAGGATTTTGTTTTATTTACCTACTAGAATTTGATTTATCAAATGTTAATGTGTAATAATTGTTGATAGAGCGCCGGGGCTCATTCAATCTGCACTGGGCCCGCGTGGACGACTTAGGCCTAATCACCCTTTACGGGCCGGTTCGTGCCTCTCAGTGGGGACATTATAATGAGCTGATGATGTTGTATAGATTCATAACTATTAATTGCTCGTGAACAAGCCCGAGTATCGGCAAATCGAACAAAACATTCATTTAAGGATCCCTCAATTCCGTGTAAGGTTTCAATAGCAAAGTAACATCTTTACTGAAACTTATAAAAAAGGGAGGGAATTCACATAGATATAAGTTATGGTTCTTAGGGAATTCATTTATCATGCATCGTTGTTCATTCCTTATTTCATCATTAATAAATTAAATAAAAATGATTTACTTATGTTGAGGCAGAATTATCAATGACCTTAGCATTTTCCAAAAGGAAAAAAAATGATATAACTTCAGTGTTTCCACATTAAGGGTAAATTCCCCTTTTTAGGGGAAATTAGGGCTCAGAGGGGAAGTAAAATGGGAAAAATAAGGGGAGATTGCAGGAAATCATAGGTAAAATTTCCCCTATGGTATTGCGGATAATTTCGGAACTATTTTTTTAACCCTCGTGTGCTAGCGTGTTACCGCATTCAAGAAACAGTGCAGGTGGAGTATACTTACCCTTATTTCTATTCCGTTAAAGGCCATAAATACTATTATTGGCTAAAATGTGTATGCTCATGGCGTAAAACTGTCTTGGAATTGGAGGTGAGTATACATCCCCAAGTCTTATATATTTCTTACTAGCTTTTGCCCGCGGCTTCGCTCGCATTAAATTCGGGATAACACGGTACTTACATTTATCACTATACATAGGATTTCCCCTCCCTCCAACTTTAAAGGTTTCGGGGTCAATTTCAGATTTTTTTTAGCAAAAAATATGTCTTAGTGAGCTAACCTTAAAAGATAGACATAAGCTGTCGCGGACTTTTTTGTAGACCTTTACAAGGAGAACCATACTCTCATACATGACTTTTGTGAAACTTTAACCGTTTACTCAGCGTACGCAGCGAAAGCTTCAAATATGAAAAAATACCCCCGATTTTGAAACATTCTTCATTGCTGCTCCGCTTCTATTACTCGTAGCGTGATGATATATAGCCTTAGCCTTCCTCGATAAATAAGCTATCTAACACTGAAAGATTTTTTCAAATCGAACCAGTAGTTCCTGAGATTAGCGCGTTCAAACAAACAAACAAACTCTTCAGCTTTATATATTAGTATAGATTAGGTTATAATCAAAATATGAACAATTAATTATATTTAATTCATGCTTAGTCTATTTGCATGTATTGAATCGTCGAAGCTTCAAATTCTCAAGGAACTCATCAATGGATCCCATTGCTTAAAATACTTCGCGTGTTTCTTGCAAATTGCTTACAAGAAGATTTGTTATGTAAGTTGCTTAACTTGGTGCATGCGTTATTCGCCTCCAGACGCCTCCTCACGCCATGTATCACATGGCATGAGCTTTGGACACAATTACTTGGGGGTAGTTAAGATTGATTAATTGAGACACATAGTCACAAATTGGATAGATTACGTGTTACCAACATTACATCATAAGTAACTAACAGCTAGTAATATGCAGTTGTATCAAAGTCGACAAACTTTCCCGATGATTTTGTTGAAATTCCATAAAATAATATTCTCATAGTGGGCCTCTGGGGATACTTTCACAGGGTTATTAGTTTTCCCAGAGTTAAAAAGTAAAGCAGAAAAAGAAATTGGGGGGAAAAAAGTATCGGGAAGGGGAAATCAGAATTGAGAAGTGGGGAAAGAAAATTATTAAAGTGGAAACACTGGTTAACTTGTCAAAGTCCAAAATGTCATAATTCTTTAGTTGTTTTTCAATTATTGGTCGTTGTTGACGTGACGAGTCAGAAAAGTTTTTAGACTTCTCTTGTTGAGCATTCATCCAAATATATAAATTATTGTTCTGTATTGTGTTGTGTTAACCGGATTAAGCAATACAAAAAATCCTTTTGAAAGTGCGCGTTGTTTGTTATTAATTTTTATTTTTAACGTATAAATAGTTTTGTGAAGTTTGGCCCACTTTTTCTGGCATACCGCTAATCGTACTTGATTTGGTGATTCCGTCGACTAGTATTATTGTTGTTGACTCCGCATTCAGCAGAGGAAATGTCTCACCATGTAAGTAAATAATTATTTAATATAATTGTAGGATTTGTATAGAAAGTGTCTATGTAACTCGCTTAGGGCGGACCCTGGTGACGTCAGGGATGTTCTATTTTACATAGGGCGGGATCCCACAGCCTTGACCGGGTGATCCATAGTCACCGAATAATATGGCCTATTATTTTTTTGTGTTTCCCACTTAAGATGAGTGGGTATGACTCACTAGCTAGTGTAATTATTTTAAGGCAATAAGGGTTTGATTAAATAATATTTTGTAACTACGTCGTAGATTAGAACTGACTTTTTAATAAGTGGAAGTTCTCATTTTACTTATTTTTGGTTCTCAAATTAAATCTACTTTAATTACTTATTTGAAGTATAAAATGCCTGGAGTAGTAGGATATAAAAAATAATTAAAATTTAATAAATTTTATAAGAGCTATGTTCCAAATTCACTCAAACAATGACATGCATATAGCTTGATACTGTATTATGTTGATGTTATTTAAGTTAAATATATATTTTTTTTCAAGTTAAAATCCTAAAGGAGACAATTTTTTTTCATAACTTAAGCGGGAACCAACAGTAGTAGGAGTGGCCAACTTCAATGCTGCAGAGGATGCGGCCACCCTCCGTGCTGCCATGAAGGGCTTTGGCACGGACGAGCAGACCATCATTGACATCCTCACCAGCCGTAATAACCAGCAGCGCCAGGCCATTGCGCAGGCCTTCACCCATGAATATGGCCGGGTTAGTACAAGTTTTTAGATGTAACTAGGTAATCATTCTGCTTGCTGGGTAGGTAAGGTGAGAAAAATTTACTATTATAGCATAGTATTAAATGGATAGAAATAAGAATAGTGTGTTTTCTCACTAATTTGGTACTATTCAGTGTTGCCTCCTTAGTTTAAACAATGGAGCTTTTTGAGAAGTTAAAATGGGCTAGATGGAGCTTCAATAGCAAACAAAAGATTTTCTGTACAAAAAAATCATGGTGAAAACTTCATACTTGGGTAATACATATTTTCAAGACAGTGAAAAAGAGCTAGATTGCGCTTTTCGGGCTAAATGGTAAAAAAAAAGGAGTTCACCTATACTAAAAAGTTCACCCATACTAAAGATGATCTAGCCTCAAAAAGACTAAGGTGGCAACACTGACATTTATTTAAACTGGAGGGTGCTGGATTATTGGAATGTTTGAATTACTGGAGCATAGTGGAAAAATCCTAGGTAATTAATAAAATAAATCATTTCTTAGAGGAAATACCTAAATGTATGTAATGTTTTTAATTTACAAGTTGGTAGATATGTAAAACTAGTTTAAAATAATTAAATAATCCTTAATTGAAGTTTGCTTTTGTGTAGTTTTGTCCTTGCAATTAGTAGACAGAGGTGAGAGAGAAGGCGGAGGATGCTGGATTTTTGGACATGCTGGTTTATTGCAGTGTTGGATTAGTGAGATTATACTTTAATGACATAAATAAATGAAAATGTGCTGCTATGGCACCTGCAGGGATAGTAGGGGTAGTAACAATTGTGTTCTAGTATGCTGTCACCACACAGCACTCCATAAACCATTTGTTTGTTTATCTCTTTTAATTACCTTTTACACCCACTGCTGGACATATGTCTCTCCATTTTGAACCAGATATTCTCAACTTTTCTTTAGCCTCCATTAGTGACCTTTTGTGAGTCAACATTCCAATGAAAACAAGACTAAACCCTTACTTATGTGTCAGTATATTTTTGTTCTTTATTGTGAGGTAATGTATACAGTAACCATGATTCATGGCCATCAAGAGGATATCCTCATTGTTTATTCATACATAGTCATGTTGTGTAATTTTCAGACATATTTAGAATATTAATTATATTCTAATGTCTGCAAATCAGGTGGTTTATTAGTCATCATCATCATCAGGTCATTAAACGTCCCTACCAAGGGGCACGAGCCTACCCGTAAAGGGTGTATAGGCCTTAGTCGTCCACGCGGGCCCAGTGCGGGTTGGACGACTTCACGCACAAACATTAAATCTCTTCGCAGGCGTGCGCGGGTTTCCTTGCGATGTTTACATTCACCGTAAGAGCGTCGTATAACGTACATATAATTTCGAAAATTCGAAATCACATTGTTAAGTGCCGGGATTTGAACCTGCACCCTCCCGGTGGGAAGGCAACAGTCCACACCGATGAGCCACTGACGCTCTTAGTAATGTTGATAAGCTAGGACAAAGGGGTAGAGAAGGACACCCTCCGGCCCGATTGACCGACGACTTGTGAAAGGTCACTGGTGGAGGCTGGATGAGGAAAGCGGAGGATCGGGATATCTGGCGCAAAATGGGGGTCCTTTGTCCAGCAGTGGACTGCGATAAGTTGAAAAAGAGAGAGAAAGTAAGTTGATAAACTACTAATATAGCTGGTGTTTAACCCATTGCCCGCCTGAGGTGCCTTTAAGTGACACAAACAATATATTTTCCAGAAGAACTGGAAGAAAAAACAAATATAAATAATTATCCACAGACATTCACAAAGAGCCATCTAGCCCCAAACTAAGCATTAGCCTGTAATATGGATACTAAACAATGGATAAACATACCCATATACTTTTTTTTTGATAGTACATACATATTTCACGACCCATTTGGTGTTGCGGTTGAGAGGTCGGCTGCCACAACAAGGTTCTGGGTTCGATCCCCGGGCGTACAACATTGTGTGCATGAACATGTCTTTGTAATGGTCTGGGTGTTTCTATGTAAATATGTATGTATTTACAAAAAATATGTATATAAGTATATTTATCCGTTGTTTAGTACCCATAATACAGGCTTCACACTTAACTTGGGACTAGATGGCGCTGTGTGAATGTCAGTGGATATTTATTTATTTTATTTATATTAGAAAACAACGAGACCAATACAAACAGACATGTTAATGCACACAAATGTTTGTACTGCCCCGGGGATCGAACCCGGAACCCTCGGTGTAATAGCAGACGTCTCAACCATTACGCCAGATGGGTAGTAAAATAAAAAAGTCGTAAAAAATTTATTCGAAATTACGGTAGCAGTCATTATTTTTTTTACTTTATCAACATGAATTTAAAACCAAGCCATTTCTAGTACTATGATTACCTTAATACAGCTGTGATAAAAAATATTAAACAAGTTTTGTCCATGACTCAGTGCAACCTTGATAGTAAATTACCAGCACGTAGAGGCGATGGTGTTTGTCTACGTCATTTGTTTTTTGTTGCCTATGCTGTGGCGATGATTCATGGTTTTTAGGCTTGAATTAACAATGCGTTTGTTTACAACCTTTATTATGTAATTACTTCCGTGGTCTAGTGGTTGAGCGTAGAGTTAATTCGCTCAAGCCGAGGGTCGTGGGTTTGAATCCGACTGGGGACGCGTAATGAAAACCACTTTCACATAGTGAAAACGCATTTCAGACTGCATGAATCAGATAGTTTCGAAATTATATGTAATGTTATCCGATGCTCTTGTGATATTTTCGTGAGGTAACCAGCGTACGCCTGCGAAGCGATTCAAAGGTCGAGCGTGAAGTCGGCCAATCCACACTGGCCCGCGTGGACGACTGAGGCCTATACACCCTAAGGGTAGGCTCGTACCCCTCGGTGGGGGCGTTAATGAATTGATGATCATGATGAGTCAAATGAATTCACAAATTCTTCATGAACACAATTAGTGGCCTTTTCGATTTCACCATGATCACTGCTTGATCATCCTGATCCCTTTCCTATCATAAGCGGTCGTGCGTAGCACGGGTGTATAGTCACAAAACATAACAGATAAATCTATTGTCTACACGCATACTACGTTCGAGCGGATTCTTTTCCTGCCCCGACTAGTGACCTTTCGCAAGTCATCCGGCCGGAGGGCTTCCTATATTATGCTTGTCAAGACGTCTGATCCTTGGTGTTAAGATATTTAAATAAATCATGTATCAATGCAGGATTTAATCGAAGACCTAAAGTCGGAGCTGGGCGGCCATTTTGAGGATGTGATCGTCGCGCTCATGCTGCCCCCCGAGGAGTACCTCTGCAAGGTAACCTTTAGATAGTAATCCAGATTTAAGAATAGACTCCTCGACTCTTACCGATAATTTCATAAATTAAATGTGTTGTGTATAAATAAGTTAACTATTAGTTTTAAGTTTATAAAAACATTTTTATGTATAAATCAGTTTAAATTATATTTTTTTATTTCAATAGCATAAAACGTCCTCCATTTTGTGACGTCATACAATTTGTAAACGTATTACACTGACACTCGTAATCGTAAACTAACGTAAAAGTAATTAAAATAACTTGCTTATGTCCTATGATGATTTGGTTTTGACTAAGCAACGCACCGGTGACACTTCTGGTGTCTCCGTTGTTTATGGGCGGAGATAATCACTTTCCATCAGGTGACACTCTAGCTCGTTTGCTCCCTATAACATAAAAAAAAGAAAAAGACTAACTCTTATAACGTTCTCAAACAATACAGAATGATAAATACTTTAATTATTTATTTTGTAAATTGGTAGAAATAATAGTAAAGTATTTTGTGTGCAGGAGTTACACAAGTGCATGGAAGGCATGGGCACGGACGAGGAGACCCTCGTGAGATACTCTGCACGCGCACCAAGAAAGAGATCGCAGACATCGTGGAAGCGTATGAGAGACGTGAGTTTGAGATTTGACCTTTAAGTATATAATATATTTATATATATTAGTATATTTATTTATATGTGTGTACATGTACTTATATGTATATCTTAATCTCATGTGTTAGTATTAGTGTATATTGCGCATGGTTGCTTTCGTCTACCGCTCTAACATTTTAGTTTTCTTTTATATTATTTGGTCTGCTGGAAGAAATCTCTTTTTAGAGATAAGCCTACCTGTACTTATTGTTCCTTTTTGTTACTTTTAAGTTGTCAACCTTTGTACGAAATAAATAAATAAATAAAATAAATAAAAAGCATCCTGGAGTTAAGACATAAATATTTTATAGTATTCTACCGAAGTAAAACATTACCTAAAAAGCGCGCAGAACAATCGACGCGTGGCCTCCGCGCGAATCTACACTACTTGATTTTTTTAAATAGATAGGTTATTCGATAATAAAAGTAGCATTAGTTTTTTCTTAGTACATCAGCTACCTGACAAAAAAGTCCCGTCGCAATCTGTCCAGCCATTTCAGAGATTAACCGGATTTTTTAAAAATAATTATTATTTTAGCGTATGAACTGTATTCTATGGGGAGCGTTCAAGTATTACGTAACGCAATTTTTAAAGATCTTTGACCCCCCCTCCTCCCCTTGTAACGCACCGTAACGTTTTTCTGTACTCCCCCTCCCACTCTCTAAACGTTACGTAACACTCAAGTGCCTATTTTTACCCTAAAAAGTATGTTACAGATTTTATTTACAATACAATCTAGGGATTTCCCGTGAAATATAAACAAAAAGGTTGGCCAATTGCGAGAACAAATCAAACATGACGACCGGACTAATACAATCAAGGATTCCCGTAAAACGTAAATGAAAAGGGTTGCCAATTTGGAGTTTTAATTCCCTATTTTTTTATTTAAAAATAAAAACATGTTACGTAACGTTTGTAAGAATAGCCCCTTCGCCCTTGTAACGATCGTAACGATTTACGACACCCCCCTCCCCAAATTGCGTTACGTATTTCTTGTACGCTCCCATGTTCGTATGCATTATTATGTATACAATGATAACAATCATATGAAAAAAACTTAGGCTGGTGCCTAACACTAAATAAGTAAATCTTGTTATAGACTGAAATAAATATATTGAGACTTTTTAATTATTTCTATTTGACCATACTTTTTTAACCCTTTAATCATCGCTGATAGATCTATTCAAGTCATTCAACATAAGCAACTGCTTTGCTTTTGTGTCTGGACTGCTGGCGGTTTCAGGTTAGGTTAATTTACGTCCGTAATACTATCATACCTTTAAAAAAAATTGTGACTCACACAATTTTAATACTAGGAATAGAAACAAACTTGCTGTTCCGGACTTGAGACTACATAAAGTAGGTAAATCTTTATAGAAGATGTATAAAGTTTTTCAATAAGGTACCGCAGAATATTGTCGAGTTACCTTTACACATGTTTAAAGCTAGAAAAAAAACCACCTTTCTAAAAAAGGGTACTACACTATTGACGAATATTTATGTGATAAAAATCCCTGGTCTTAAACTGCTCAGCTATTTCAATGTTTATGATATATTGTTACATTAAGGAAAATGAAAATTTTTTAAAAAAGGCTACACTGTTGAGTTTTCTTGAGTGCTTCTTTCTCAACAGGCCAAACCACTGAAGCGCTTTTTTTTCAAAGCATTAAACTCATATTTTTAGTTTAGTATTTTAATCGTTTTTATTATATTTTTTGTATATTTTTTTTGACGTTCATAAGTGCTTTTTGTAAGCATTAGGCTTGAAATAAATGTTTTTGACTTTGACTTTGACTTATAAAAAACTAATCTCTTGTAGTGTACAACCGTCCGCTGGCCGAGCACATGTGCTCAGAGACCTCGGGGGACTTCCGCCGTCTTCTCACCCTCATCGTCACTGTAAGTACTACCTTTAGTATTGCTGGCTGATTACCTAATTCACTGGCCCTAAACTGTCATTTGATAAAAAAAATACTTGTCTCTGTCTTTTTGTTTCGTTCGATAGAGACGGGTGAGGTTTGAAATTTTGCAACGGATGTATTGTAAACTAAAAACCGTTTAACTTTAACGTGTATTCATAACTATCCGTCTCTTTCGTTTTGAAATATAATATTTAGCTAGTACATTTTTTAAATTATATCCAGTTGCTTCTTTTCCACCTGGCAACTAGAAATTGCCCTTTAACTCTTTAACTATTGAGCATCAGGCTTCATAGTTACCGTCATATTTCATTTTAACTGAATTCATATTTTAACTCATTAACGATACATTGGACGACCGCACCGCAATTTGGCGTCCAATCCGCACTGGGCCTGCGTGGACGACTAAGGCCTAATCACCCTATACGGGTAGGCTCGTGCCCCTCGGTGAGGACGTAAATGATGATAATGATGATGAACGATACATTGATGAGCGTCTGTGGCTCAATGGTGTGGACTGTTGCCTTCCTACCGGGAGGGCTGAGGTTCAAATCCGCCACGTACCAATGTGTTTTCGAATTTTCGAAAATATATGTACGTTATCCGACGCTCTTACGGTGAAGGAAACATGCGCACGCCTGCAAAGAGATTCAAAGTTTGTGCGTGAAGTCGTCCAATCCGCACTGGACCCGCGTGGACGACTAAGGCCTACTCACGGGTAGGCTCGTGCCCCTCGGTGGTGACGTTTAATAAGCTGATGATGAACGATACATTAAACTTTACGGCGTTTAATGTACCCTTAATGAGTTAAATTAAAATGTAAACTAATTAAAGAGTTAAAACAAATTCGTACTATTAGAATCAACCGGTTCCATTTACATATTTAACTGTCATCTAACCACTAACTGTACGTAGACACATAAGGCCCAAAAACCATTAACATGAATAAGAAACGGCTTAAGCAATTTACTTTTCGTTTGCACAGTCATTAACCTCTAATATGTAATGGACAGACTAGAAAAACGACGAAATCCCATTTATCGCCTTTTACGCTTACATAAACAATGAACGTCGGTGACTCAATGGTGTGGACTGTCGCCCTCCTACCGGGAGGGCTGAGGTTCAAATCCCGCCACGTACCAATGTGTTTTCGAATTTTCGAAATTGTATGTACGTTATCCGACGCTCTTACGGTGAAGGAAAACATCGTGAGGAAACCTTCATGCACGCCTGCGAAGAGATTCAAAGGTTGTGTGTGAAGTCGTCCAATCCGCACTGGGCCCGCGTGGACGACTAAGGCCTAATCACCCTATACGGGACGTTTAATGATCTGATGATGATGATGAAACAATGAACTAACTATATGCACAATTACGAAGGAACGTCAACCGAAAAATGTCCGAGCCGCGTGACACATACGTATAATTATTCTTATATTTAGAACGTAAATTGTTCAATTAAATTTTGACCTTAACACGTCATCGAAAGAGTACAAAATTAAAAGTACAAACACGCTACTATGTCATTCATGAAATGTAGCGAGCGACGTGATTATGAATGAAAATTCTGCCCAACTGACCCAATGGGCAAATTTTTGCCGCGGACACTTTTTAAGTGAGATGGTGCATCTGGTTAAGTCTGCAAATTTACTATAAGTTTAAGACAATATTCGAACCCTTCGTCAAAATGCGTGGTTGGCCCTTTCAATAATAATACACTTTCAACTATATTATAACTTAACGTCTAACGTGTTAACTTAACTTCTGGGACACCTTTTGTACGTTTTGTAAGTTTCTTAGTTTTTATTAGTGTACTTAATATTTATTTTTTTAATTGACTTTGGTGCACTTAACGTTATTTAATTAAAACTTCTGATGTTAAAATATTATTGTTTCGATTTTATGTTTTATGTAAATTTGATCTAATTTCGTTAAGTATCAGACGTTACATACTGTAACCAGAAATCACACTCGGGGCATATACGAAATATTAAAAAAAAATCTAATCAAACAATTTTCTAAATGTTTAGTAGTTGCTTAAATTATGATTGTATAAAAATCTCAAGAATCATGTCAGCCACGAGATGTCCAGTGCTGGACGAAGGGTGGCTAAATAGGTCATCCTGCGGCTATCCGCAACCTTGTCATCTTTTGAGTGACTCTCCTACGCTCCGTTTACTATACGTGGTTTCGAGAACCTTCCGGCCCATACGGCCTTCGGTTCTTCTATGTGCCACTTCAGTGTGGTTAAAAAGCTCACTATGCGGGTTACTTAGTTCGTCTACTACTCGCTTCAGTTTCGATCGTTTCCAAGGATATGACTCATCAATTCATTTGCATTTTATGCCGCCCCGGTAGAACCGTGTCGCATTAATTATGGCACTCCCGTTTGCAGTCCCTACCTTATTTAATGTTACTCTAATTTAATTTGCTATAGTGCTATCTGAGACGAGCTTTTACTAGAATAACGGTCGGTTATTTATTTATACTTAAAAGCGTTATATAGTAAAGCTCTAATAATCATCATTGAAATACATTTTCTTTCATTGATACCTGAAGAAATACACCAGTTTATGGACCGGGGAAAATTATATCTGGATCTAGAGATAGAGATAGAGATCTATCTGGATATAGATGGATATAGTGGATCTTGCCCGCAACTATATAACTGGTCCACTAAAATATCCAATTGTCGGAGGTTTGATTGATGATTCAGCATTGAGAAACCACAAAATATGATTGCATTTTAACTAGCAAAAATCGTAAAATAAGTGCCGAATTTCGGTAAGTGTGGTTACCCCACTCACTACAACTGGACATCGGTCAACCCCATTCTGCGCCAAATATCCCGATCAGACCGAAAACGGTCATTTATCAATACGTTAGTAAGTACTCTTCTAACAACTTTGTACACTGATAAACAAAGAATTGTCAGCAAAATCAGTGTTCAAATTTTCTTTCATAACAAAAACGACGTATAAACTGTATAACCTAAGTACTTATAATAAATCTGGCGACATTCAGGAATCGGCCAATGACGATCTGTTTAGCTCGCGTCATGTCGAGTTATGCACGTCTATAAAAAGATCTAATTCTGTGTTATTCATAGCATGAGACATATATCTTTAAGAATCCACATAATTTGACGGCTAGCATAGCTAGAATATCAACAATAAAATTACTATATGCACAACCACGAAGAAACCTCAACCAAAAAATGTCCGAGCCCCATGACCACAGATTTCCCAATACAGGAGATGGGGCAAGCCGCGTTTTTAAGTGTGACAAATGTAAGCTCAACGAGCATACACTGGTTGCCAGTTTACGCTCTGTGAGACGAGTCAAGACGCACGAATATTAGAAGAAATTACCGTTTTTTCCCAAAATGCCATCCTGTGCAATTGTAACATGCCATCACCGCAATGAATCAGTAAATTTACCAAGAAATATAATAACTTTACACAGGTATGAACCGAAAAGAAATTGCGACACTGGGACTGCCTATAAACTTGGCGGCTTGTCCAGTCTAATTGTATATTCGGATGTCTGTGCCCACGACACATACGTATATTTATTGTTACATTTGGAACATAAAATTATACATTTAAATTTTGACCTTAACGTGTCATTAAAAGGGTACAAAAACAAAAGCACGAGCACACTACTGTCATTATGACATGTAGCGAGCGACGTGATTATTAATGAAAATTCTGCCCAACCGACGCAATGGGCAGACTTTTTCAGTGAGATTATGCATCTAGTAGTTTTAAAACGACTAGGTATTTTAAAAGGGAATTATATATTTATCACCATATACAATTAACATATCCACATAGTTCGATTGCTAGTTATCGTAAAAGGCAATTATAAAATTATTGACATTAAACAATTAACATACTCAGCTGAGTCGCGGATAACAGTACAGTTTTTTTTTTCCGCTCATCCCCCTGATGTTTTGGTCAGGGACCTTATTATGATTTTTGTTTTATTTTCTTTCTTTTATTTCTTTTTTATTTATATATGTGTAATTTCTTTTTCTTTCTTTTCTTATGTTTACATTATTTACCTGAACTCTATTACATATGTTTATATTTTCTTGTTGTCTAACAGTATTTGTTTACAAGTTAAAAGTTTTATGGGCAAAAGAATTAACCATACTTGGGGTCTCTTCTAGAGACATAATCGTCTATGATGTTAGTCGTACAAAAAATTAAAATTGCCGACGTATAAAATTGCTCGCCGGATCAAAGGTAATCTAGATGTGGCAGTGAGCTGGTCACGTATGTTGGAGCAGACTTGTTGTGGCGAAGGAAAATGTATGAAAACGTGCGAAAATAACCCAATTACCCATCTTTCACTTTATTTTGTCATATTCTTTCGGTACTTCTATTTTATGTTCCAATCCTTATTCATTGTTTTTAGAGTAATTATATACAATCACTATTCTGACGTCTACTCCTGTATCAGGTTCCGTCTGAAAAATCAGCGTTGCTGCGACGCTTGCCATGGGCGCCGCTCCAACACAAGCTGAGATGGGACCTTTTGACCTCTTCATTATAAGTTTATATATATTATTATCCTTAACATTATGTGTATTAGTTTTTAAGGGTCTTATTCCATTGTAATTTTTTAAAAAAAGGTCAATAAATATTTTTTCATTTCATTTCAATTAAATTTAAAATAGGTAGTGCGTTAAACAAATACATGTTTACATATCACATCCATAAAACCAAAAGTTACCTATTCGAAAATTACCTGTCTGAAAATTTCCTGAACTAATACACTATTTTAGCTAATACACTAATTTATCGTAATAAAACAATAATTAAATAAAATCTATACTAGGGCATAGGTATTTTATCGTGAAATAACGCTTTGTCGAATTACTACCTTCCATGAACTGGGGTGCAAACCCTTCGCCGTCTTCCTTTTACCATAAGTCAGATTCATTCAAAAAGCTCTTTAGTTCTTTTTTATGAATTTGTCTTTTAATTAATTTGGCTATGGTATTTATAAAAGCTACAAAGCTTTTTAAAATTATATTAGGTCACTTTTGTTCTAAGGGAATTAATGCATGCAGTATCTGCTAATATTATTTAAGGCATCGCCACTGTCTGTTCTGTCGCTTGTGCCGATGTACCGAGGCCTTGGGGCTCCGTTGACCTTTACATGATCTATCGATTCCACGACCAACTATGTTTGTACGTGGATAAAAATACCATAGTTAAAAGTACCTATTACAGTGTAATGAGTAAACTGAGGGACATATTGGACTTTATATCTCATATGCTCAAAATTTTTTTATTTAACTGTTGAAATAACAAATAAAATGAATAGAACTATACATTGTGGTTGAAATTATTTCTAATGTATTAAATTAAAAATATATTTTTTTAAATATCTTTCCGAGTTTCTTGTCAGTATAATCTAGTTCCTCGTAACTGATGGTATCAACAAGTGCCTTCTTCGGACCCGAATTAAAAACATAATCTGAATTGCCAATATTCCAAAAGATTTTGATCCGTATACCCGGATCATAAGGTTAACAATTTCGTTTAACCTATATTTCCTTGGTTCTATCAAGAGATTAATAATTTTTGACATCGATTTTACCTAAGACGAGAATGTAAAGGTATTCAACGGGTAGGTCCAAGGCCAATCAAATGTAGGCTTTACTACGCGTAACATAGAGTTCATTAAAGGGTGCGCGCGACGAGGAGGCGGGCGTTGACCCCGAACGGGCGCGGGAGTCTGCGCAGGCGCTGTTCGACGCCGGCGAGGCCAAGTGGGGCACTGATGAGGAGATATTCAACAAGGTAACTTTATTTAACCCATAGCCAAGAATCCAAGACAATGGAAACTATTGCATACGAAGCTTTAAGGCGTCTCTGGCGGTCAAAGGGTTAAGCCATCATCAGCCTATAACGCCCCATCGAGGGGCACGAGCCTACCCATTAAGGGTGTATAGGCCTTAGTCGTCTACGCGGGCCGAGTGCGGATTGGTCGACTTCACGCACAACCTTTGAATTTCTTCGAAGGCGTGCGCAGGTTTCTTCACGATGGTTTCCTTCACAAGAGCGTCGGATCACATACATTTAATTTCGAAAATTCGAAAAGGCATTTGTACGTGGCGGGATTTGTACCGGCGCCCTCTACATCGGAAGGCAACAGTCCACGCCAATGAGCCGCCGAACGCTATTCCGTTAAGTGGATGCTGAGTGATATCTCCGAAGGCAGAACGAGTGCGTTGCCAAGGGGGACAATTGGAAAATTAAGGAGGGGGAAATAAACTTAAGTGGCGGGTAGCAAATGGATATCAACTAGGCATTGGTCCGCTTGGAAGTCATTAGGGGAAGTCTTAGTTCAATAGTCGACATTGTTATGGTAATCGAGATTATTCATATTGTTAGGATGGTATGGACACTTGGAGCGCATGAGTGAAAGAATATAGCAAAGCAGGTTCATTGTGCGAATGTGGAAGGATACACGCGAGGCGGGGACGACTCAGGCTTGGGTCTCAAGCAAAATGAATAAAAGAGCTTGTATGAAAAGATTGATGGCTGTGAATGAAGCTAGGGAAGTGTGTCAGGACCGCGTAAAGTGGCGTTCCATCCTCTCTGCCTACCCCCTGGGACCAAAGCGTAAGCTTTATTTATTTTATTTAATATTATTAATAGGGATGATTACAATTATTTTTCTGCTATTATATCCATGGGTCGCATTATAATAGGAACATTGGTAAAAAAAAATACTTCGATAACATTAAAACTCACAGAGATTTTTCAATTCTAAAAACACAATAATGGACTTTCCCAAAAACGCTTCATACAAATGGCTACCTAGTTATGACGTCACGCCTTAGTAATTCGTATGCATAGTTTGTGAATTTTGTACTACAACTATATTAAATGTTACGTTTATTCAAATGGTATAATAGCAAAAGTTGCTTTAAGTTATATGTTGTTGTAAACATGAGTTTTCGAGCTGAGAGTAAGCACATCGTTATTTTTAACCCATATTTGTAATAATATAAAAATAGTTCTTACGATTCCAGGACCCAGTCATCATGCCTATTATATTTGTGTGGCGTGTCCATAGATTTTGGCGCACGAAAGCTTCGCGCAGCTTCGTCTGATCTTCGAGGAGTACAAGAACATCTCCGGGCGCACCATCGAGCAGGCCATCAAGGCGGAGATCGGTGGCGAGCTCAAAGACGCGCTCTCTGCCATCGGTCCGTTACTTACAGTTTTAGACATACAATATACTAACGAGATGCACACTCACGAAGAAATATAAATTAATAAATATCCACAGACATTCACACAGCGCCATCTAGCCCCAAGTTAGCGTGAAGCCTGTATTATGGGTACTAAACTAGGGATAAACATAATAATATATTTTTTTTGTAAGTACATACATATTATACATAGAAAACACCCAGACCATTACAAACAGACATGTTCATGCACACAAATGTTTGTACTGCCCGGGGATCGAACCCGGAACTCCTGGGTGTTGCAGCCGACGTCTCAACCGCTACACCAAATGGGTCGTCAAAAATCGAATATCAACTAATAAAAAACGTTTACTAATTATCATATTTATAACATGAAATTATTTATTAAAATGTTGACACTCAACGCGTTATAAAAAGGGTACAAAAGCACGAGCATACTCCTATATCATGATGACAAGTAGGGAGCGACGTCATTATCAAAATTCTGCCCAACTGACGCAATGTGCAGAATTTTGCCGCGAACACTTTGAGCGAGATTGTGCATTTAGTTTTTACTGTTTATCTTTATTATTTAAAACTCGAGTTTAAAACAGCCCAGCACATCTAACTTCAGATCACAGGTCTTACAACACAGCGCGGTTAAGAGGAGATGGGTTGTAACTTGTACGCGGGCCTTAGGACAGATATTCTAGGATATCCTAGTATTCAAAGACAGGGTACCAATGGCAAGGATTATCCGATGATTTCGGATCATCGGATAATCGGATAATTGTTGCCGTAAGGATTATTAAGGATTTAAATAAGTGGAAAAAATGTTAACTAAATGTAGTCGAAACTAAAACACTTTATGGTGGTCTAGTAAAACATGGCATTTGGTATAACATGCATCTTCTATCATACGTCAAATTATAAGATAATCACAAGTTTTTAAATGGTACAAGTGACTTGGTGACTAAGCTACAACCGGCATTTGGCAGGCCATATTATGTAGTAATGGGCTAAAACTAACGATATACTGAAGAAATCGGTTGTAGGCCGCGATTAAATATTGTATCCTTCTTCTTAAAATACAGAGAGAAAAAATCTTATAAGAAGTTAGTAAAATGTTGGTGCCTTAAAATTCTGCAAGTTTAAATCCCAACAAGGTCTTAAACCGTAAATAATAAATAACCCATAAATAAAATCAACTAAGGTTTGCTTTACAAGTGGAATGAAACGTTATCTGATAAGAAACGCATACTTTAGTTTTTATATAAATGTACCTAATCTACAGTATAACGTCGGGCCTATTCCAAGACGTCTAACAATAGATTTTAAATTATTTTTCTATATCATAGTGTCTGTATTCGCCACATATATCTGGTACTAAATAAGGGGTCACTAATCAATGCCTCAACCATTCAATTCGGTATTCTCCACCATCCGCAATAAAATACCAAACCTTATTTATATAAAAGCACACCTTATTTTATATGCCGTTTCATAGATTACTTTTTTATTATTTGCAATATTGTATTTTTAATTACACTGAAACCAATAAATATTAGTTCAATTGATGATAGTGAGCAATGACGTCACATATCAATAATCTCATACAAAATATATGGAAATGTTCCTTTTTGACAGTTCATAAAAAGTGCGTCAACGATTAGTGGTGTCAAATACCCAACTTAGAAAAACCAATGCACTGCAGTGGTACGATGTACCTAGACTTTTTTATGTTATCAAGTGTACAGGACGGTCTGAACGCTCACCTGATAGTAAGTGATACGCCTGACCATGACAGCGGCATTGAGAGTGACCAGTAACTAATAGACAGTTGTTATTATCTATCAATGCCGCACTGCGCTCGTCACCCGAGACAACAGATGTTAGGTCTATAATAGTATAATATAATACCCGGTAATTTCACTAGCGACAGTGCCCTTATCCTGAAACACAAAAGTGGATAGCACTCTTATTTGACGGGACGAAATCTGGCACTGAGGTGGTACCTACCTAAACGACTCAGTATCGAGTCTACCATCTAGTAAGCTTTTACCCTATGACCGGCAGAGACGCCTTAAAGAATCACAAACAATATACTTTCTATTGTGTCTGGGTTCCGCGCGGCCAAAGGGATAATTATAATTAATCAATATATTTAAAACAAGAGAAATCTATGTTCAGCAAAACAATTCAAAATAATAAAGAAAGCAGCACAAACATTAATTAGAAATGATTTGGATTCTCCTCGTATATTAAGAAAGGTCAAAGAATGATTCTTGCGTTGCTCCAACCAATTGGACGTATTTACGCAAAAAGGATCCAACCCACAAGGAGGTCAAAAATGAGTAAGTATACCAAACTGGCCACTGGGGTGTAAATTAGCCTTTAGTATAAATACCATTAACAACATATACATATTTAACATATTAATCGAAGGTCGTTACCATCCCACATGTATAGCCCTTACGTTTTTTAGTTACTCAAAAACGACTCCTTGGATTCATAGAGAGAAATATCCATTCAAAAAGATTGACCTCAAAATAATATATAAATGAAATCCAATACATTTGAATCCTTTTTCATAATATACACTTATTATACCATAAATAATGTGCAAATAAAACTTAAACTGCAAACTTCAATGTGTCATTTTGTGGGTTGAATCCT
>PQWD01002980.1:72821-103108 GCA_019425675.1 Leucinodes orbonalis | reverse complement strand
GGTATATAAAAGTTGTAAATTCCCATAAAGCAGATGTTTAAATTAGTTCATATTAATTTCACGATCGTCGTAGAGCGTCGGTGGCTCAATGGTGTGGACTGTCGCCTTCCTACCGGGAGAGCTGAGGTTCAAATCCCGACACGTATCAATGTGTTTTCGAATTTTCGAAATATATGTACGTTATCCGACGCTCTTACGGTGAAGGATAACATCTTGAGGAAACCTTCATGCACGCCTGCGAAGAGATTCGAAGATTGTGTGTGAAGTCGTCCAATCCGCACTGGGCCCGCGTGGACGACTAAGGCCTAATCACCCTATACGGGTAGACTCGTGCCCCTCGGTGGGGACGTTTAATGAGTTGATGATGATGATGATGAATTTCACGATTCTTGTTTTTAAAAGCCAAAAACTGTTATTATTGTCTACGCTTATTAGCTCGTCTCAGTTCTAGCACTTATAATTTGAGCACATTATGGTTCTAACTCATGTAGGTATTTACATTTATTTTAATAGCATGCCTGCATAAGGTCAATAAATTTTCCTTAACTTTGCTTTCAATGTTGTGTAAAATGTACACACTTTTGTGATGTGTAAATTATATTTGTTTTAACATTTCTACATTGCTACATGTGGTTGCTGGATATAGGAGGTGAGATATTATATAAACAATGTACTTAATTTCATTTGATTTGATAAGGATTATATTTTACCAAGATGTACTCCTCTTATGCAAGAATGATCAAGCAAATTGAAATTTTTTATATTATTATATGTATGTATATTGCTCTATATATAATCTATAGTAACACACAGAAAAGCATTGTCAAAATACACAAACTAATGATGCCGCTTGTTTCTTCCCGCACGCGCTGCATGCTGCTGACGCTACTTGGTTGGTACCCTCGACCTGACCTCGTGTCTCGCGGCGACAGCAGGGGGAGACCTCCGGGGACTACAAGAGGGCGCTGCTGGCACTGCTGGGCCCGGCGTAGGCGGTCACCCATCATCTACCCTGAACCTCGAAATTGAAGCGTTTTCTTCGTGAGGAGTTTTGATTCTTTCATGTTGTATAAGATTTTACAAATTATTTGATTATTTCCAGTCGAACGTCAAAAATATTGAGCTGCTAATTTTTAAGAATACTGTGGTATTGTAAG
Source organism: Leucinodes orbonalis (assembly GCA_019425675.1). Lineage (NCBI taxonomy): Eukaryota > Metazoa > Arthropoda > Insecta > Lepidoptera > Crambidae > Leucinodes > Leucinodes orbonalis. The sequence continues at coordinate 101,951 of PQWD01002980.1, read as the reverse complement.
AAAAATTGGTTATTTTATTTATACAAGTGTTGATATTGCATATTTGAACTTTGTAAGAGTATATTATATTGTTTAACTTATGAATCTTATTACGCATTGAATAATTGAATCTCTTTATTGAGTAGAGTTTGCTTTCTGTGTATTGTGTCGCTTTGATGTTTGTAATGTTAGGGTGTAATTACAAAATATTGATGTCTAAAATATTGGCACTAAAAACAAAATAGACTGTAGAGCCTTAGCGCAGTGCCTTGAGATTATTCCTATTGAGATTTGTCAATTGCGTGCTTATATAAAATTGACATTGTTGTTGTTTTTAAGATATTTATTCTCTGCGTCCCGACTTAATGACAAAGTTACATTCCCTTCATTGTGAATTTAATAGTGTTAATGTTTATATTTCACATATAAACGCATATTAAATTAGAAAGTTGTTTTAATCAATATCATACTAAATTAATAATGACGGCAGAAGAATACAAGTCACCACCCTTGCTTTTTCCTGTAGGCACTAACGATGTACGACGTAGTAGGTAAACGATGATTTAGTAATGTAACATTATTACCTGAGAATAGGTACCAAGCTCTCATTAATATATATGCTCTAATAAGCTTCTAACCTTTTATAAGGTATTGCTGTTTACAAACCGCATGCCAAGCGTGGAGATTATGGTAAAATCCTTAAGGCTTTTAAAATAAAATGCCAAAAAAGCTCATAAAATTATTTATTCATATGCCAAAACATTACAGCAATCGTCGCAGGGCTCCAGGGCCAGCCATAACAAAAACTGCAGCCGCTGCTCCTTCTCATTTTACAATATACATTTTTCTACAGACATTTACATTCACTCTAAGCAATATTCTAAGCAAAACAATTATTGTAGATATGTTATTTACAATTCTCGCAAGGAATCAGCGCACCGGGCGGTACTTCTTCGAGCGCAAATCCAGACTGGACGCAATATCGTCCATAACAACTACACAACGACGTAAAACTAAAGTGTGGCGCCCTCTAGTGCCATCGATCCGTTTAACACGGATTGGTCAAACACACCTTCGTCACTGGCAACAATATTCTCAATATTTACATTACATTTCATCATCACATTGCACATCATAATAATAATTTCACTAAACCTAAATAAGCAACACAAGGAAATATTTATAATCAATTTTATACAAATTATACATGTATAGAACATTTAAGAGGAACACGCATAAAGAAAAAACAATAATTGCTAAACGACCTAAGTTTCATTACCTCTATGTTTTTTTTTTATTTTTAATATACAGTATGTATCACTTTAGGTTAAGTGAAGTAACACTTGGCCTTTAATTAAATAAATATCACTAGGATGTTGCGTATATATGCACAAGATATATATATTTTTTGTATTTTTTCACTTCATACCGCATATACTTGCATTACTTCAATACACATTCATATACTTGTAGTCCACGACTGGTGCTAAGACAGCTCTGAATAATTTTACCATTCATTTATTACTGGAATAGATTTGTGCATAGTTTTATATAATATTTATGATTTTATTACATCAGAAATGTAAATTCAGAGTAATTTTTACAGTTAAAAAGCTTATAATGACTTCTTTATATTATTGTAATTATATTGAAGTAAAGAAATTTGATAATATTAAGAGTATCTATATTATACAAATTTGAGTATTCAATAGTTGAAAAGCCTTTTTTATGTAAGCTACTATGAATTTCAAAAGTAATAATAATTTTATAAAACACTCAAAACATTTATTTGTTTCGTGTATAAAATCAAAGGGTGAAAACAAAGTATATTATAATAAACTATTTAATTTTGTATTACCGCTACCACACACAGCACCACAGCAATATTTAACAAATAGGGAAAAAACTTGGCGACAGCACCCTCGCGTATCAAATTTGGCGATGTTGGTAACGTCCGAAAGTTGGACTTGCAGGTTTGGACCAATATCTAATATATGTAGTGTGTCGTCACCGGTGTGGAGTGTGTAGCACGCGTGGACGCTGGGCGGTGCGGCGCGGGTGTTGCGTGATGTGACGTCACGTGGCGGGCGCGGGTACGGTGTGACGTCACGGCGCGAACGCTGGGGTGGTGTGGCGCGGTTCTTGCGTGATGGGCGCGAGTACCGTGTGACGTCACGTGGCGTGTGCGGGTGCGTGTGCGGTGTGACGTCACGTGGCGTGTGCGGGTGCGGTGTGACGTCACGTGGCGTGTGCGGGTGCGTGTGCGGTGTGACGTCACGCGTGGTGCGCGACGGCGGCCTGCAGCTGCGGCAGCGCGAGCTCGCGGCCCGCGCCCAGCGCCGGCGCCGCCTCCGCCTTGCACTGCTCGCGCAACTCTACAACAACCAACATCCAACGGGGCTTTTAATATACCCACTGGCATTCACACGCCGCCATCTACACCCAAAACTAGGCATCAGTCTGTAATATAGATACTAAACAACGGATCAACATATACTTTTAAACTATTGCATAGCTCCTATCGCGGCTCTGGGCAAATCCAGAAATTTAAACACGAAAAACCTAACATGGACTCTCACCAGTAGATGGCGTTGTAAAACGTCATCTAGCGGTGAGAGGAGTGTAAAGACCGAATACAAAACGAAAATAAACAAACACTGGACTCCTCTCACCGCTAGATGGCGTTGTCAAATATATTTGATATAATAAAGATACATGAAATTTAGAACCAACATTTTTTTTTCTTGGAGTAACGTGAATAGTACATTTATTTAACCAACAAATTATCACAATAAGTTCTCATCTATCACATAAAGTTATAATATATAAACACTATGATACTAACATAGTGTTTATATATTATAAATAAATAAATAAAATAAATAAATTTTGAGAAAATCATTATCATCATAGCGTATATGTCGCATATCATAAAGTTTCGTACCGTGCCAGTGCTGTAGCAGACGGTTGTAGTGGTCGGCGCGGTCGTGCTGCTTCAGCTGAGTGAACACATTAACCAGTCCACGGTAATCGAACTCCAGGCCCGAGTACCGCTCGCCGAACAGTTTCAGACCTGCAAACAATGCATATTAACCTTGAATAAATCTCAGTATATAATTACCTATATATTTATATGTTCATAATGCTAGTTTTGTTCTTGTCGAATAAGATGCAAATATAGCTTATTATTATACAAGCCAAAACAAGCTAAAGCACAAGCTTAGAGCATATGGAGTGGGCTAGGTCTAGTTTAAGTACTTAAGCGTTTGAATATATTTGGTGCTATGTGTATTTTGACGAATAAAGATGATAGCCTATTAATATTTAAGTTTTCATGGTTGAGATGTCCACTAAGGGTTCAATCCCCGGGCCGTTCAAACTTTTATTTTAGAATGCATTTATGGAAGTATATAAAAAATAAATATATCATCCTCATTATTAGAGGATATAAATTGTTGCTTTCAAATAGGTATCGTAATAAAAATACAACGGCACTAATCATTTATTTATAACCATTTCTATGGTTACAATAATCGTAAATACATACCTATAAAGCAACACTCAGCATTATTTACGCGTGGTACGAATAGGCAAGAAAAAAATATTTGCAAAACCATCTACATATTTATTATTCTGCAGGTACTAGCAAAGGATTTATAACGTAACTGATACAAATGGCATTACTGAAAAATCAGACCACTTATTGCTTATACGACTTTTTTACCAATACAAAGTTGAACATATTTTATCTAGACGTCAAAATATGGTAAAGTAGAAGGGGTATCAGAAGAGATTAATAAATATTTATGTAAATGTAATTTTATTACCTGTTTTATGTTTATTTTTTTATAAATTTACCTCGCTAAGATAAATTTATAAAAAAATAAACATATCAAACATAAAAAATACCAAGTACTTTTCTTTTTTTATACCTTTTATAAAGAAATAAATAATCATTTTAATAAAGATATTTGATTCATAGTAATTAAATAAATTTTTGTATATATTTACGATTTTTAGGCTTTTTGAAAAAAATAACATATTAGAACATAGTTCATAAATATAATAAAAGTAAATTATTTCATAAAAATAAAACAATATATAACACTATAAACTTAAAAATAAAATTAAAAAAGAATATAACCACTAGGCCCCGACGAGATTCGAACTCGTGATCTCCTGTTTACTAGACAGGCGCTTTAACCAACTAAGCCACGGCGCCGATAACAAGATTTACGAAATTCCTCGCCAGTACAAGCGTTATCTTAGACTTGTACTACAATAGAATGTACATACTATGTTAGCCAACATGTTGGCTTTATAGGATAATTGTTTTTCCCCGGGTTTTCTCGCGAGGGATTCATTTGCCAAGTATTATTTAACAATCTTTTTAAGTAGTCGCTTAAGTTTTTGTTATTCTGATTCAGAACCTATAATTTATTATACTGTACAATTTATTACGTTCAGTTTTTGTATGTTTTTTCATCGTTTGAAAAATAATAAAAATATACATACATGCATACTAACAAACTTTGGCGTTTAAAATATAAGCATAAGAAGTTTGTGCTAGTTTATTGTTTATCTAAGCTAACAAATGCGAAAAGTGCCATATTAATGTCACCCTCTATTTTGGAGAGGTTGGGGTCAGATTTTTAAAAAAGTTACTGGAGTTTTTATGTAGAGTAAAACAAGAAATGAACTAACTGATAGATATAGATCGCAGATAGAGCTTCTCGGCGGCGTGGTGCATATTCATGTGGTAGTTGTAGAGCGAGGCCAGGTGGCCGATGCTGAGCCCCACCTCGTAGTCGTCGGGGCCGAGCAGCTCCTCCTTGATCGCGATCGCTTTCAGGTGCATCGTCTCCGCGTCCTGCAACACATATTGTACAGTGTTAATAAAATTTTAATATCCTTATTCTCATTTAGAGACAATTATGTTTTGTTTAATTATGTATTGTTATCGCGTCGGTGGCTCAATGGACTGTCGCCTTTCTCCGAGAGGGCAGAGGTTCAAATCCCGCCACGTACCAATGTGTTTTCGAATTTTCGAAAATATATGTACGTTATCCGACGCTCCTACAGTGAAGGAAACATCGTGAGGAAACCTGCGCACGCCTGCGAAGAGATTCGAAGGTTGTGTGTGAAGCCGTCCAATCCGCACTGGGCCCGCGTGGACGACTAAGGCCTAATCACCCTACACGGGTAGGCTCGTGCCCCTCGGTGGGGGCGTTTAATGAGCTGATGATGATGATGTTTTGTATAACGCTGATCCATGGACCTAGCATTCATAATGCTAGGTCTACGCGCTGATCTTTGTGTTTCCGTCATTTTGCGACAATTGCGCTTGTCAATTACATTTATTTCGTGAACAATGCGGTTGGTCACATAATTAGTACTTTTTGTAAAACTTCACTAATATTTAGCCTTTATTATGTAATTGTTTTTTGTTCCAAATAAAAAGAAAAAGAAATGACGTATAAAACTATAGATTCATAATAATTATGTTCACAAAACAACTGAAAAAAGTGTTCCGAATGCAGCGACAGCACACACACATATTTTTATTGAGCGAAAATCCGAAAACACATTGGTACGTGGCGGGATTCGAACCTCAGCCCTCCCGGTAAGAGGGCAACAGTCCCGGTCGTAAGTCAATTTGACCAAAAAGCCAACTTATTCCGCTCTTCGTTAGGAGGGTTCGTTAGGGGGTTGTCACCTGAAACTTGTGCATGCTCTGGTACAGCCGTCCCAGGTTCCCGTAGTGTTTGGCGGTCTGCACGTTCTTCTCGCCGAACGCCTTCATGGAGAGCGCAAGCGCCGCCTTGTGCAATGCCTCCGACTCCTCCAACAGGCTCGGCTCTGGTATCAGTTAATGTAACTTTTGTATCACAACTTTGATTCGCTCTATCTACCTTATAAAGCATAGGGATGATGACGTTTCTCTGTTATGTTATCCATGGACTGCTTAAGAATAGAAACATTGGTAAAGTAACGACTCCGTCAACATTAAAACTCAAGAGTTTTCCCAATTCTAAAAACATATTAATGGACTTCCCTAAAAACGCTTAATACAAATGGCTACCGAATTATGACGTCACGCCTTTGTAGTTAGTATGCATAGTTTATGAAGTTGTACTACAACTATTTATTTATTTATTTACAACTATTATTATTCTCTAGGAACGTCGCGCAGACACCCGAGACCAACAGATGTTAGGTGTCTTATACCCGGTAATTTCACTGGTACCCTCATGCCGAACAGAGAAGTGCAAAATACTTCTATTTGTCGGAACTATATCTGGCACTGCGGTGGTACCTACCTAGACGACTCAGTACCGAGTCTCAGTACTAGGTGAGTAACCTGAAGACATTTCAGGTATATTTTAACTATGTGTACACCATACCGCTCATGTCCTGTCCAGCGGGAGTGTCGAGCGCTATCTCCTCGAGGATGAGCGCTTTTACGCGCTTCGCCGATGCCAGCAACAGATGGTCGGGAGGCACCAGGTTCTGGAAGCAACATACAACCATTATTTATTTCAAATTTATTTCTGGCAAGGCTCAAAATGCTCCGACAAACAATGGAATTTCTAATGTGTCTGAGTTCTTGGCAGTCAAAGTTATATTTATTCATTTATTAGTGAAATTTGAAGACAAGCATTTTTATCATTATAAATACAACAATCTTAATCTATCCAATTATAACCTTAAAATATATTGTTTTTTAAATCTTAAAGCTAGTCAATAAATTGTTGATATGATAAAGATCTATATTGCCCTTTCCAGCATATAGTAATTTAAATTAAAATTTGCGAAGTTATTACACATTTAAAATTTACCGTACGTAGCTTGTGCGGCGGTACCGGCCGACCGGGGAGGCGGGAGTGTGCCTTTTACGAATATCACCATTGCACCCGTATAAGGCAGGGCCGGGTGGTTAGTATATTTTATTATATTCGCTAACATAAAATTATTTATTTAATGAATAATTGTATGTTGTAAATACAAAAATGTTTGATGTGTGTGCGTGTGTGTTTATGTGTCCAAGTACAAATGCAAGCGTTCACCTCCATGATGCGTATGGCGCGCTCGGCGTGGTCGCGCGCCTTGTAGAACCTGCCCGAGGAGTACTCGAGCACGTAGAGCGCGTACGCCACGTCCTCCTGCGCCGTGGCCACGTGCAGGCTGCCGCGGCCGAACACCGCGCGCAGCGTGCTCAGCGCCTCCTGCGGGCGCCGGATGGCCTATTAGCTCAGACGGTGGATGGCCTATTAGGACTCGTCATGGGAGACAGGCTTTACAATATAGTATAGTTTGTGAGAAAGTAGGATGTTGGCAAGTGGAATGTTAACTCGCACCGAGTACACCGGCAGCCTATTAGGTCGAGTTGCGGAATACAGGCCTAAGGTTACATGTTGTAAGATCAGAGTTCAACCTTTGTACAATAATAGCCTATTGGGTCTCGTTTTGGGAAACAGGCCGTACCACATAGAATTAGTTAAAGGGAAATATGTAACACAAACGAAGTAATGTTGACAAATGTGAACTAAAACAGTCAACCGGACTATTAGATCACACTGCGTGACATAGGCCTTACGGCACACGTAGCTAGCTCAGCGCCACCTTTGTACAAGGTTGGCCTATTAGATCACTTTGTGGGACATAGGCCATTACTAATTATGTAATTATATATAGGGAGTCGTAGAATACAAACGAAACCAGCTCACGTCGCACTGAAAGGCCTTCATGGACACCATAACCATGATGAGATGGAAAACACGATCGAAACAAATAACAGCTTATTATTAAATCACACTGTAGGGTAGAGGCTGACAAACGAAACAAGCTACAATCAATGAACTCTATATTTAAAGCGTGTACGCCACGTCCTCCTGCGCCGTGGCCACGTGGAGGCTGCCGCGGCCGAACACCGCGCTCAGCGCCTCCTGCGGGCGGCGGATGGCCTGTTAGCACGCGGTCTAGGACACAGGCTTTAGTATAGTTCGCCAGGAGGTATTGTTTACGAAAGTGGAATGTTAACTCGCACTGTATACACCGACGGCCTATTAGGTCGCGGAGTGGGACACAGGCTTAGTATAGTTCTTCAGGAGGTAGGATTTACGAAAGTGGAATGTCAACTCGCACTGTGTACTCCGACGACCTATAGGTCGCGTTGCGGGATACAGGCCTTACTACCTAGACCTGGTTGTAAGTAGGTAAAAACAGACGAAATAATGACGATAAATACAAAGAAAACAGTCAGCCTATTAGATCACACATCGCGACCTAGGCCTAACGGCACACGTAAATAGCTCAGCGTCACATGTGTATAAGAGTGGTCTATGGGATTGCGGTGTAGGACATAAGCCTTACCTATTAGTATAGTTATACATGGGGAGTCATAGAATACAAACGAATCAATACCTACCATCAACCAAGCTTATGTCGAACTGAAAGGCAAAGGCCTTTCTACACTAGGTGGTAGACTCGATACTGAGTCGTCTAGGTAGGTACCACCGCAGTGCCAGATATAATCCCGTGAAACAGGAGTGTTATGCACTTTTGTGTTTCGGGATGAGGGCACTGTAGCTAGTGAAATACCTAACATCTGTTGTCTCGGGTGACGGGCGCAGTGCGGCATTGATGGAGGAAAATAACTGTCTGTTGTTGGTCTCCTTTAATGCCGCTCTGTCATGGTCTGGCGTATCACTTACCATCAGGTGAGTCACTTAAGATGAAAAAAAGGGGAATTGGTAGCCTAACATATGTTTGAGGAGTAAAGCGGTTTACGCGAATGTTTTTGCTATTTGGTGTGATGGGGTCGAGGAATTCGTTTACAACTTCCACGCAGACCTATCCTAGTCGACAATATATAATCGCTTACTTTCCAAAGATGATAAGTACCGTCCAGCACGTACCTCGTAGACGTGGACGCTGTGCGTGATGGAGTCGATGTTGAGCAGATAGAAGCCGAGGTCGAGCAGCGCGGCGGCGTAGCGCGGGTGGTGGGGCCGAAGGCGGCGCGCGCGGCCCGCACCCCGTGGCGCACCACCAGGCCGGCCGCCGCGAACCGCCGCTTCACCACGCACGCCTTGCCGCACGCGCGCACCACCTCCACGCTGATGCTGCCACCGCATCACGCACACCACTCAAATAACACGTATGTACACACTTCGTTTAGGAACACACATCGTTATGGCGTGATTGGTCCAATCGTAAAAAAAATAACAAATTCGCAATTGGTCCGATTCGCGATTAGGCCAATTCGCGATTGGTGCAATAGCTAATTGGACCAATTCTAATATAATATATAATTCCGTTCCTTACAAGTACGTTACCAAGTAGAGTATGAAGTCATTTGTAACAGATATAAACATTGGCGAATGTGATACACGATGAAGTTTGTAAAACTTATGCTGCACTTCAGAATAACATACACAGTGCATTCAAAAAGTTCCGGGACAATTTTTTTTTACGAAAGGAGAAAAGAGCTAGGAAAAAAGTTTTTATTAATTTTCAACATAGTCCCCCCTTCTCTACACAAATTTTACAGCGGTCGTACAGTCGTTGGAAGGCCCGCGAAAATTCTTCTTCGGAAATGGCCTTGAGTGTGGCGGTCACTCCTCGTTTATGGCTCTACAATCCTGAAACACGCTCGCCCTTCATGGCAATTTAATCTTGGGAAATAGAAAAAAGACCGCTGGAGCCAGATCTGTGAGTATGGTGGGTGGCGGATCACAGTAACTAATTTTTTGGCCAAAAATTGTGAAACGAGGATCGAGGAATGAGAGGGCGCATTGTCATGCAAGAGAAACCAATCGCCACTACTGTAAAATTCTGGCCTTATGCGTCGAATCCGCTTCAAAAGTCTGTCCAGCACATCTTTATAAAATGCTGCATTCACCGTCTGGCCGGTTGGCACAAACTCGCTGTGGATAATTCCATGAGAATCGAAAAAAGAAATGAACATCGTTTTGATTTTGGATTTGGTTGCGCGAACTTTGAGGGGCCGTCCATACCACTCGAAAACCTTGCTTCGGCTTAAATAATCCTCGCCATATGCAGTTTTTAACATTTGATAAGTTTCGGAACCACTTTTTCCCAATTTGAAACAAAATTTAATAGCGGCACGTTGCTCCATTTCGCAAATTGTGACCGACCGATATAAACACGTTTACTTCAGCCAAACAAAACTTCACTTCGAATGAGGTTAGAGCGCTGAAATCTCGAATGTAGATAGTCGAAGGATGGTATTAACTAGTTCCAACGTTGCGCGAGAGATGGCGCTGATCGTTGATTTTATAGAAATTTAGTCCCGGAACTTTTTGAATGCACTGTGTATGTTTAAAAAAATGTTAATAAGTAAAACAATATAGTAGAGTTACGGACGTTAAAGGCTAGAAAAAAAACCACCTTAGTAAAAAAACATTAAAAAAAACCTTTTTTAAATAGCAAAGTAGAGTAAGAAGTATTTCACGACTTCGCAAAGTTGAGCTCTGCATCTGCCTACTTCTTTAAAACTAAGCCGTGAGCTTTATGAATTCATGCCTTTCTACATTGTCATTTTTTTTCTTAGAACAACCAACAATATAGACACTGATACAAGCAACAAGAAGTCAATGTCACCTTACTTATAGGTTGACAACAATGGTGTTACATACCGGACCGGCGTATGCGTCTGCAACAGTTTCAACGCTCTAAGGCTCCAAAGATGCGCGGCGCCATAGTCGCAGCGCACGAACGACAACGCGCTCAGTTCCTTCAATACTCGGGGTACCAGCGCGCCCTCGCCCCATACACTTTCGGCAGATACGTTGAAACCACCCTCCGAGCTAGATGGTGACTCTGCTTCTTCGCTGTAGACACAAAACCAAATAGATTAATGAAAACAAAAATAACGGGTATAAGAGAGAGCGGAAAGACTTTATTTACTTCGTCCAAGAATTTACTTCGTTAATTTTGAAATGTGATATACTCACATGGTGCAAATAACAAGTGAGAATAGGGTACTTCAAAAATCAAAAAAACTAGTATTTAACACAATGGTGTCAACGTTCATTACCACCAAATATCGCCATAAAACACAATTATACCGAAAAAAGAACGGAAGTGCTTTCACCCTCTATATGTTAACTTTTTGGTTCGCGGTTCAAGGGAATGGAACACTATCCCAGTGTCTGTTTCCGGAGATTTACAGCCTCGACCTCGAAGTGAACCAGCATCGGCCTACCACTAGGCGGTACTGAAAACATAACCCTCGAACGCTGCTAAATACCTGTCATCGATTGGGTCCGTCTGCACGGCGACATCCCTCACGTCGGCCACGGCGCAGGGACCGGTAAGCTCTGCATCAGGCGACTCCGACACTCCCAGTAGTCTCAACGCGAGCGCGCTCGTCTCCGCCGCGCCGGGGAAGCAACAGTACGCCGACTGCGTATTCAGCAACCTGACCATACGGATTATCACACTATAGCGAAGCTCTCGAATAGTCTTTATTCAGTATAGATCCTCAAGCTATTGACCGCCAAGAACAATGGAAATTCTACTGTTTATGACGCTTAAAGATATCTCTGGCAGTCAAAGGGTAGAAGAACACTTATGAGTAGTACGTACGTTATCTAACACACATACATACATGATGTCATCTTTACAGCCTGTCTTCTCACACAGAGGTAGATTGAGCCAGTAAACAACCATGCGGGCCTAATGCGAATCGGTCAGTGTTTACAGCTAACATACTAAGATTATAACCGGGACCGACGGCTTAACGTGCACTGATTCTTTCTTTTTGCAAAAAGGGGTGCTTGGCCAAATGCTTGCAATGGCTGAGCCAAAGTGGGACGAATCGCACAAAGTGTCTTTCACTATTCAGTCTCCCCGCGGGATTCAAACCCATGAACCCCGGACCACACGCGATGTAAATCAAAGCTCAGACCTCTACCCCACGGGGTAAAGTCCCCCTGAAGCGAAGCTTTAAAACGTTATGCCGTTATCCCCACGCATGGGGATTGCAGTAAGTGCATGTAAGAGGTATGAACAAATTGCTTTTAGACCACTGCTGAATGAAGATCTCCCCTAATGACTTCCACTCGGACCGATCTCTAGCAGTCGGTATCATGTTCTACCCTTCATTTTCCGATTCGCAGACGCCACTCGAGTAGTTTCCCAACTCATCGGCCATCGGTTCTGCGCACTATGAGCACTGCCCACTGCCACTTCTACTTGCATATCCTATGGGCTATATCAGGCACTCTAGTATGACGGATGTCCTAATTTCAATCTTATCGCGTAGAGAAACACCTAACATAGTCAACTCCTTAGCACGTCGAGCATCATTACCATCCACTGCAAGGCACAGGCCTTCCCACACAGCATAGCTGTGTAGATGGTGCTATAACCCATCACGCGAGCTATGGTGAGGCTGTGTCACGATCCAGCACTCGAGCCCAAATCAGTAATAGTAGTAGTAAAACACTTTATTGTTCACAAGTACACAAAAAACAAACAAAACAGTAACATTTACAATACTGTGGACAAAGGCGGCCTTATCGCTGCAAGCGATCTCTTCTAAGCAACCTTTGGGTAAGGAACAAAGCAGGAAAATAAATCAGATTAGTGGGCAACATTAATGCTAAACACACATGGACAACATTAGAACTTTAAATTAGTATTTTTAAGTAAGTATATTATTTATCATAACATAACATTTCAATTCAGTTATCTTCAATTTGCAAAACTCCTTCCACGTCAGCTGTGCTTGTCATGGCAGTTTGTAATAAGGCTTCAATATTTGTATCTCTTACTAATGTATATTGTCAATGTAACAAGTGTATGTAAATTGTCCAAAAATAAATAAACCCTGACCTGTGACAGCATTCAAGAGTGATGCGCTTGTAGTATGTGGAGTGTGGGCGCGACTGGCACAGCTCGAGGCACCGCACCAGCACCACTTGCGCGTCCGCGTACCCCCGCCTCGTTCAGGAACCCACCTAGGGACGGCATTGTTAGCGAATCAAAATCCTACCCTTAACGGTATCCCTTAACCTTGATACTCTTCTCCTACCACTCTCTCATCTTCAAACTATCGCAATTCAAACTTTATATGTTCCCAAATGTACAGGACGGTCAAGACACTCACCTGATGGTAAGTCATACGCCTGACCATTACAGAGCGGCACTGATGGAGACCAACCACCAACTACTGATTACAGTTATTCTTTACAGACACTACAGTTATCTTGCTCCATCAACGCCGCAACTTTACTAGCTACAGTGCCCTCATCCCTAAACACAGAAGTACACAACACTTCTATTTTACGGGATGATATCTGGCACTGCGGTGGTACCTACCTAGACGACTGAGTACTGAGTCTACTGCCGGACATAGGTCTCCTCTAATTCCGCGCCAGATATCCCGTTCTCCGCTTTTCTCATCCAAACTCCACTAGCGACCTACTAGTTATAGAATCAAGGTATATGGTATACGTAATGAGGGACTCTATACCGACATAATCAAATCCTAATGCGAAGGCGATTTTTTGGGTTGCCAGAAAACACAGGATTTGCACCGCATATTTGCATAACAATACACGCCACTGCAAATAAACAACAACAGCACTTTTTATCCATTTGAGCTACATTATTATAAGCCTTAGTTGAGTATAAATAATACTGAGTTAATTAATATTGCGACGACTGTTTACTAACTCGTTTATAAATAAAGCCAAGTCACGCGGCTTTTCCTTAATTAGTGAATTCTTACAAGCAACCTTACAAAAAGTTATTTCACCAGCTTGATAGGAAATCTACATTGATTTGTTTCTTTAGGGACACGTTGTAAACGTGAATGTTGTATGCCAGCAGTTTTGTTTTAGGAGCGCGATGAATAAGTGAACTCTCCCTCTGCTCGGCTCTCACTCTGGAACAGCCTTAAGCTCGTTGCCTAAATTTTTAGGCTAAGAGTCATCGGCGCTCGTCAATTGACCGGAGCTTTTAGTTATTGACGACCCATATGGTGTAATGGTTGAGACGTCGGCTGCATCACCAAGGGTACCACCGGGTTCGATCTCCAGGTAGTACAAGCATTTGTGTGCATGAACATGTTGTTGTATGTTTTTACATAAAAATTAAACTAAGTATGTTTATCAGTTGTTTAGTCACCATATTACCGGCTAAAAGGCTTAGTTTGGGTTTAGTTTATTTATTTTATCTGCGGTTTGGGGCTAGCTTCGTAAACGTCTCTGGATCTTTATTTCTTATTCATTTATTTCAGAACATAAGTTCGCCCTGCAATTTCGTTACCAAACTGGGATAAATTGCACAGTGACTATCTCTATTCTGTCTCCGCGTGGATTTGAACCCACGACCTTCACATTTTAATTAAGTCACAAAGCATTTTTATAAATATAATTGTAACAATACATATTTATAAAATGCTTTGTACTCGTACTATATTTATGACTTCGCTATTATCATACATAGCTGTATTATACATAATCCGATACATCGTCATTACAGGAAAACCGTATAATATTATTGTTTTTAATCTCAATACCGAAAATAACTTCTGTTGCAATCATCGTTATTTCATAACACCAAAGGTACGAACGAGTAACTGTTTGGAAAGTGACATTTGGAAAAGTCAATATATTATGTCAAAACTAATGAAAAACCCTTATTGACCGAGCCCTCTGGGGTCACCATTCTAACCTAACATGGATAAAATACTTATAATTAAGTAAACAAACGTTTGAGACCTTAGGTTATTATACCAAGGGTTCCATTCCCGGGCGGCACAGTCATTTGTGTGCACACAAATGTTTGTATTGGTGTTCTATATATATTTTTACAAAAACAAAGGTATATAAAGGTATCTATTGTTAAGTACCCATACTACAAGCTCCACGGTTTAATTTCGGTTTGATGGCACTGTGAAATGTCAGTGGATATATATTTTTTAATTTATATATGAACTTACCGAGTCTCAGTCCCAGGTGTATAAGGCTGTCTGCAGACCGCACTTTGGCGTCGCACTTCCGGATATAGCTATTCGCCAGTTCTGTGGACAGCTTCGAGCCGTGTTCTATGACTGCCTGAAACAATACATTTTATCATTTATTTAACAGCAATAATAACTTTAATAGTCGAAATCAGAATCCACCACCGCAGTGCCAGATATCATTCCTTAAAATAGGACTGTTTTGCACTTCTGTGTTTCGGGATGAATAGCCAGTAAAATTACCGCGTATAAGAGATCTAGCATCTGTCGTTTCAAGAGACGATCACAATGCAGTTTTGACGGAGAATAATGACTTATCTAGTAATATTAATTTCTTTTAACATTCCCTCTGCCATGGTCACGCGTATCACTTACCACCAGGTGAGCAAACTGACCGTCCCGTACACATATTGTCAAATAAAAAATAATATTTTTAATAGCTTTAAGTACAGCGTCGGTGGCTCAAAAGTGTGGACTGTTGCCTCCTACCGGGGTGGCTGAGGTTTAAATACCGCCACGTGCCATTGTGTTTTCGAATTTTCGATATTATATGTACGTTATCCGACGCTCTTACGGTGAAGGAAAACATCATGAGGAAACCTGCGCACGCCTGCGAAGAGATTCAAAGGTCGTGCGTGAAGTTGGCCAACCCGCACTGGACACGCGAGCCCAGTGCGGGTTGGCCGACTTGTTGGACGACTAAAGGTTGAACACCCTATACAGGTAGGCTCGTGCCCTTCGGTGGGGACGTTAAATGAGCTGATGTGTTGAAGAAGTGATCAATACAATTTATTTATTAAACTATCACTTTCGCAAATGAATAAACATTATTGGTATACAGAAAATGCAGAGCTGCGACTATCATGTGTTCTGATGGGGTCACGGGTCAAGCAATAACGGTCGCCTATCGGTCGTAGGTACCTGCGAGTGGGCGCGGTGCAGCCGATGACGTTGCACCGCTGATGTAACCATAACTGCCGATAGATAACCGTTCAAATGCACGAGTGCAATGTGTCATATTTGACGTCAAAGCTTTTTTTTACTTGATAGGCAAACGGCAGTTCTTGGAAACTGTTTATTACAGAACTGGAAAGTATTAAAGAGTAATTGTTTACGTTTATTATTTATCTTGTAGGTCAGGTAAAGCAAAAGTGCTGCAAAGGAAGTTTCAAGAAGACTTGTTGCACAATATTATATCACAACATATTTTATGAAAACCATTTCTCGTGCCATATCGAAATCTGAAATTGTCAATCAAAAGTTTGCCCGCACCACTAATCTATGGGGATCATCATCAGCTCATTAAACGTCCCTACCGAGGGGCACAAGCCCACCCGTACAGGGTGATTAGGCCTTAGTCGTCCAAGCGGGTCCAGTGCGGGTTGGACGACGTCACGCACAACCTTTGAATCCATTGAGTCCACACCATTGAGCCACCGACAATAGGTAATCTATGGGGATACTGCGCTGTATATTATACTTATGGTGAGGATGAATGTATATCTCTATTAACCCTTTTCTTAGCACTCATCCATAAAATCATAACTCACAAACTTTATGACAAGTATCCTGAGACCAAGTGAAGGGTGTAATTGAAACACTATTTCATTTCTATTAATTAGCGTAAACGACTCAACACTTAAAGTCATTATTGTAGGAAATTAATTATAAAAGCCACACAAATTCCACATTTATAAGGCGTCCGGCGAAACAATTTCTTTGTTCGGATATCGCAACACCTGCCTGCTGTTCGCCGAACACGTGCATATTTGCATTGGTATTGTGTGGAACCCTTATAAACATCTACGACTTGTGGTACCAGGTGAGATGCGGTCAATTCTGGGCTTAGTTTAACAATAACTAGTTTAGATTCGTGATATGCTCACAAAACAACCGAAAAAAGTGTTCCGAATGCAGCAACAGCACACATACACATTTATTTCGAATGAGCGTACATTTGCCCACAACTGTATTCTCTTTGGCGGTTCGTTTTTGAGGCAAGGTGGCGTATCCACCTTTTTTATACAGAATATCATTGCTAACTAGATGGACAATCGCAAAGAAATTTTATCCAAAAAATATCCGACCCGCTTGACACATACGTTGACACATGTTATATTTATGATATAAAATTATTCATTAAAATATCGACCTTAACGTGTCATTTAAAAGGTACAAAATCAAAAGCACGAGCATACTACAATGACATTATGACATGTAGCGAGCGACGTGATTATGAATGCAAATTTTGCTCAACTCTCTTGCTCTTGGACTAAGGGCATCCTGCAATACCTAGTTGCCACTACCACCGGTCGGAAGCTATCTGCCACCCATCCTCGGATCATAGGCCTATCGTGAACTTTGTTTGAGAATCTTTAGACACACGAAAGTGTGGCAAGCCAAGTTCATGTGACAAACCTAACGATAAACCTGCTTACGAATCAAAATTTTGCTCAACTCTCTCTTGCTCTTGCACTATAGGCATCCTGCAATACCTAGTTGCCACGCCCACCGGTCGGAAGCTATCTGCCACCCATCCTCGGATCATAAACCTATCGTGGATTTTGTTTGAGAACCTTTAGAGACACGGTAGTGTGACAAGCCAAGTTCAAGTGACAGACCTGGCAAGGAGCACCGTATGTAAATAATAAATAAATATCCACTGTCACTCACAGCGCTATCTAGCCCCAAGTTAAGCATGAAGCCTGTATTATGGTACTAAACAACGGATAAACATACTTATATACTTTTTTTATGTAAATACATACACATTACACATAGGAAAACACCCAGACCATTACAAACAGACATGTTCATGCATACAAATGTTTGTATTGCCCGGGGATCGAACCCGGAACCCTTGGTGTTGCAGCCCGACCTCTCAACCGCAACACCAACTTTTTGCATTGATGTACTCAACCGCAACACCAAATGGGTCGTCAAAATGTATGTAATATTAAAATTTGGCGCCAGTTTTGACTGCATCATAAATAAGACGGTCGCCTAACCTGGAAGCACTGCAGCAGCCGTAGCTGTGAGCCGGCGAACCTCAGCATCCTTTCCATGGTGTCCAACTCGGACAGCTCCGCGCCGAGGATGCACAGACGCTTCTCCTGCAGCATCTGGAACAATCAACACACATTTATTAGAATATAATATTGTATATTATTTGACGACCCATTTGCTGTAATGGTTGAGAAGTCTGCTGTTACACTAAGGGTTCCGGATTCGATCCCCGGGCAGTACAAACATTTTTGTGCATGAACATGTCTGATTGTTTATAGTTACAGTAAATAAGTATGTTTAGTTTCCATATTACTAGGAATTTTTGCTTCGGACCCGTAAAGCCGTTTTTTTTCTATGTATATAATTATACATAGAAAACACCCAGACAAATACAAACAGACATGTTCATTGTTCATGCATAAAATGTTTGTACTGCCGGGGATCGAACCCGGAACCCTTGGTGTTATAGCCGATGTCTCAACCATTACACCAGTCGGGTCTTCAATATTGCAATCCGTAGTTTACTTAACCCATACTTCTAATTCTGTTTTCAATTTTGCGATTTATTTAATAAGCATCCATCAACTATTATTAAATCAATTAAACGCAGGCCCCCTAACAATCTCCAGCCATCCGTATCCATATAATAACTACATCAACGCAAAAAGTTGCAGACAAATTTAAAATGGCCGTCCGCCAGCTAATCTTGCACGTTCGCTGTCGGAAATAGCCTCGAATTTTACTACTGTGTAAGGACTATGTACAGCCGTAGTAAAAAAACCTCTCTAATCTTGTGTAACAAGATAACTTTTATTTTCCGTCTTTGGTTGTATACGTATTTTTTTCGAAACTAATACATTATTTTCATACTGTGGCGGTTACTTTAGTTTTCTTTGGCTTGTATCTATTGTTAAATACTCTAAATGCCTATTAACATATAAAAGCTATAGGTCATCATCATCATCATTATCAGCCCATTAAACGTCCCCACCGAGGGGCACGAGCCTACCCGTATAGGGGGTTTAGTCGTCCACACGGGCCCAGTGCGGGTTGGACGACTTCACACACAACCTTTGAATCTCTTCGCAGCGTGCGCAGGTTTCTCACGATGTTTTCCTTTACCATTAGAGCGTCGGATAACATACATATAATTTCGAAAATTCGTATACATATTGGTACGTGGCGGGATTTGAACCACAGCCCTCTCCGATGAAGGGTAACAGTCCACACCAATGAGCCACCGACGAACCCTGCTAAGCTATAGGTATTGACCAGTTCTTCAGTTGAAAATAAAAATAAATATCATTCTCACTTAGCAACCTTTTAGTATAAAATGATGCAAACAGATCATTATATGGAGAATTTATGTTGCACATAATGTTGCACGCCCGGAAAAAGCCTCCGATCCACTATGTAAGAGTGCAGTAAACGCAATTTTGTATGTCAACGAACGCGAAGCAAACACCGTAAAGTTGCAACTGCAACCAGACCGCACTATTTATATACATGGACAGCAATGATGTAAAAAAGTATAGATTCGTGATATGCTCACAAAACAATCGAAAAAAGTGTTCCGAATGCAGTGACACCACACATACATATATTTCGAATTTCGAACACATTTACCTAAACAAAAGAGTACAAATTCTTGGGCGGTTCGTTTTTGGCACGGATGGCGTATCTACCTTTATATATACAGAATACCATTGATGGACAGTTGACATCGCTTATCAATGATATATAGTGTTGCGAGTCCATTTCTTTTAAACCGGGACACGAGGCCAAAATATCGGGATTTGAGGTTGCAGATCGGGACAGGTAACAATAAAAATGTGACGCTGATGACGTGTCATTTTGAAATTGACTGTGATGTAATTAGTAGAAGTTATGTAGCGTAAATATATATATTTTTAATGGAACATCTGATTTTCTTCTTTAATAAATCGGGACATTTAGCCTCCCGATCGGGAAGCATCCTCAGGTCCCTGAAAATCGGGACGTCCCGCGCAAATCAGGACACGTCATATACTAATGATATACAGCCAACCGGTCCGTCTGCTTTTATAAATAAACTTAGTAATATTGTTACAATGTAAAAGTAAGGGTGTGAACCATCTGAGCTTGTCAAAGGTGAAGCCAGTGGCGTGCACAGAGATTATAGTAGGGTATGCAAACTGAGTATCACTAATCGCAAAAACAATAAATTTCATTTTTGTAAAATTGAGTGTTGTTGACGACAGCAGATCGTCTATGGTTTTGAAATCTGTAGATGAAAATGGGCGAATAAGTCGGAATCGTTAAATATGTTGGCGATTTTCCAAGTTTTCTGGACACATAGGGTATGCACTGCTTATTTGCATATATGGAGACACGCCACTGCAGACTACTATAATTGTTTGAAATTGCAAATAGAATGGCCGACCGTACAATAGTTTCGCGTGCAAAAATACCTTAATCTCATCCACTCAACCGTATTACAAGGACAACGGCCGATTAACTATGACAAAAAAAATATACGCACACGTGCGGCGAGTTCACGCAGCACGGAGCAAGCGGCCTATAATTCGGAAACGTGACTAGACCGACATGTGTCAAATTGTTGTTTTCCTAGACATTAGGTTACGCAACGGAAAAAGCGGGTAGACAGATACCGAACCAGACGGACCTGGAAGAACATATGATTATGGTGGTGGGTAAGGTAGCCGAATGCCAACTTCTAGGGATCGGTTTGTTTGGATATTAATCTAATCATTTCGTTATCAGATATAGGTGGTGATGTATCACCACCTATATGTAATAATGTATCACCACCTATATATACAATATGGATTTTTGTTTCCCTAATTACCTACACGTCGAAGCTATGTTTCTCGACTCATTTGTAAACCAATGATGTAAAAAGTATAGATTCGTCATATGCTCAACAAACAACTGAAGTGTTCCGAATGCAGCGACAGCACACATACACATTTATTTCGAATGAGCGTATTTGCCTACAACTGTATTCTCTTTGGCGGTTCGTTTTTGAGGCACAGTGGTTGTATCTATCTTTATTTATACAGAATATCATTGTTGTAAACATATTTTTTCAATGTAAAATTTCCCAGTAAATATCACAACAGTGTACCAACACGGCGTCACAGTCGTTCATCATAGTGTCACAAAGTATGCGGTGTTTCCGACCGCAGATTTCCCCATTCTACGTGCAACAGGTGTTAATTTGGCATAATCTTGCAAGTTTATGAGTACAATGTTATTTTTAATAACATTGTACTCATAAACTTGCAAGATAGAACAGACTTCAAAAAAATTTACGAAAAGACCCGCACAATGATTCTTCCGCATTACTTACGCCGATACAGAAATTATTGCAATACTTAATTAAAAGAATGAAAAGAAAATTTGAGGATAATATTATTAAATCCTTAAATGATAACAAATTGCTGTGGAAAAATATCAAAAAATTACTTTACAAATAAATCACGAAACACAAACACCGAATTAATTAATATAAACCGTCATTACTCAATCTGCTCATTTTATCAATAATTATTTAAAACATAGGATTGCAACTCGCAAATAATATAAAAGCAATTGTAATACCATTGCACATTCTTGTGTAAGACTCCGGCACCACAACACCTTTTGTTCTATTACATACACACCCACAGGAATAACTAATACCATTCTTCTTTAAAAACAAATAGTGCCCCAGGCGGGATAACATCAGCAATACTTTCCTGAAACTAGCAGTAAGTGAATTGCTCCCGTTATAGCCCATTTACTAATCTTTGTTTCGAAAAAGGGTCTTCCCTGCGCTTCTAAAACATTCTATTGTTACCCCTGTTACAAGAGTGGGACAGGACAAAATCAGTAATTATAGCCTATTTCAGTTCTCCATCAATATCAAAGGTTTTAGAAAAGTTAATTAATACGAGATTAATAATTATTTGAATAAATTCAATATACTAGCTCCAATCAATATGGCTTCAGACAGGAAGGTCGACCGAAGATGCGATCATAGATTTAAATTATGTTACAGAGCAACTGGACCAAGTAAGAATGTCTGTCGTCTTCCTTGATCTGAAAAGCTTTGACACGGTGCGCACCAATTCTAGTGCGCAAACTCGAAAGCATAGGATGAGAGGGGTACCCCTTGCCCTTTTCGAAAATTATCTTCACGAGAGAAACAAAAAGTCAGACTTCCCGGATGCTTTAGTGAGGACGCGAAGTGACCTGCGCGTGCCCCAGGAACGTGCTAGGCCTACCTTATTTTGATATATATCAACGACTTATGTAGTATGACTATTCCAAACGCCAAAATACGTCGTACGCCGACGACACGGCCGTTATGTTTCTGGGACTCTTGAAGCATTAGGAGAAGTGCCGAGAGGTCTGGTTCAGGTGATTTTGGTTGAAACAAAATTTACTTACCCTGAACATTTCAAAGACAAACTTGTATGCTTCAGTATAAACAACAGTTCACAACCATTGAAGGAATTTCAATTAAAAATACACGAGTGCCCTGAGATGCAGACAAAAATGTCGTGCAGCTGCCCGGCTATTGCTAAAGTGTCGCAAACAAAATACTTAGGATTATCGTAGATCAGCGATTTCATGGTACCCACACCTTGAGCATGTCATTAGTAGACCAGAAAATTGATCTGGATATTAAGATTCTCCGACATGTTATACCCGACAGCGTGGTCAGACGGTAGCTCCTAGATGTATTCTAAATAAAATATAGTCTCTCTGCCCAGTCCATCTTAACATATTGTATTCCGGTTTGGGGTGGCGCTGCTAAGACCCAATTCTTACACTAGAAAGAGCTCAAAGAGCTCTTATAAATAATGTATTTTAAAAAAAGACGTTTCTCCACCGAAGAACTATACCTCACAAGTGGACTCTTATCAGTGAGGAAACTATATATACTAATGACTGCACTAAAAATCCACAAAAAACAGATTACGACCCAGCAATCCTAGAAAAGCGTCGGAAAGATATCCTGTAAGTGCATAAGTACTAAAACTAGCTTGCTGTAGACAATTTAGCTCTCTTCTCCATTTCTTTATAATAAGGTCAACAGAGGTGGTATATTTATGACAAGACATTCTATGAGTGTAAAAAACTTGTTGTGAGTTGGCTGCAACGCAAGACATATGAAGAACAGAACAACTTCTACTACACATATAACACACACACACAACACGTGCGCGCACACACACACACACACACGTGCACACACACACATACACACGTGCGCCACACACACACACACACAAACTAACATTTCTTTGTTGTTTTATATACTTAATTGTAACTGTTATTGTAAGTTTAATCTTTTAAGCTACGGAAACGGAGTCTCCAAACACAGGCACCATTTGCTTAAATGGGGGCTCCAATCTACATTGTCATTAATATAAGTTTTTACTGAATAAAATTATTATTATTATTATTAATTATATATATTATAATTAATTCAGGATGTTATAGCAGGGGAAGAAGAGGTTGGTGTAATATTAACCCTTTCAATGACAGCAATTTAGACTAAAGTTAGGTGAGAATATATTTCAAATCATGGAACCTTACTCACTCACAATATAAAAAAATCCAATGAATTTTAGAAAAAGTTTCAGGGTTTATACAACTCAAATCCAATCTCAAAAATGGTTTATTAAAATAAATCACTAAATGACAGTTTTGAATCGTCAAGAAGCAATTTTTAATGAATCTACCACCGGTTCGGAGGGTTGTTATCTACCGAGAAGACTCCGGCAAGAAACTCGTGTAATTTAACACAACTATGGCCTGTAGCCTTCTTCCGGACCTTTAATTTCGTAACTCGTTCCGTTGTACAGTCGATATTGTTGAAAGTTGATCTGAAATCAACGTTCAGATCAACTCTCGATCCGTGGGCCGTGGG
Source organism: Leucinodes orbonalis (assembly GCA_019425675.1). NCBI lineage: Eukaryota > Metazoa > Arthropoda > Insecta > Lepidoptera > Crambidae > Leucinodes > Leucinodes orbonalis. Next base: position 78,045 of record PQWD01002980.1, on the reverse strand, counting down.
TCGAACTCCGCAACACAGTCAAAGGTCACTCGTGTGATTTATTTGTTTTGAATAAAAGCACTTGACGCCGATAAGAACCCTTACGTTTCCGATCAAATACAAGGCTTGCCGATTGTATGGTAGATTGCTATTTGCAGTTTGACGACCCATTTGTATAATTGAGCATTCAGCTACTCCTCCTAGGAATTGAGTTTGAATCCCGTGCAGTAGAGACATTTGTGGTTCTGGAGTGGAGACCGCGGCTAAGCAAGCGTAGCGTAGGACGCCCTCCGACGACTTGCGAAAAGTCGCTGGTGGAGGCTGGATGAGAAAAACGGACCGTGATATTTGGCACAAAATGGGTCCAGCAGTGGACTGCGATAGGTTGAAGAGAGAGAGAGAAATATTTGTGTAATATCAAGTTGGCGAACTGGTCGACTCGTTCACACCATAACATAAAAATCTGGCTAAGTTCGAGTCTATCTCGCGATGGTTCCATCATTCAGGTAGGTACCTAATATGGTCCTGTTTTCACTCCTTGGATACGTAGCCCTTACAAACAACGATGTCAGCTGTCTTGGGGGGATATACTGTTGAAATAAGCTTGATAAACTCTACAGTTTACAGTAGCCGCTAAAACCCAATTATCCGCCAGTATCCATACAAAAATGACACAGCGCATAACACATAATATGTACATTTCGCACGCGCAAATTGTTTAATGCTTACTGTGACCACGCGAATAGTGCTAAACATATTTACACTGTAATTGGTACGGCTAATTAGTCAACTTAGCGGTTTGGCATTAATCAGCCTATTAAACGCCGTGGGCGCGACGTAGACCGGCCAACAACCGCTGCCTAAACGAATCAACACTTCCGACCATGTGGCGGAATGGTCTGTTATTACACCGAGGGTTCCGAGGTAGGTTCCATCTCCGGGTAGTACGCACATTTGAGTGCATGAACATGTCTGTTTGTATTGGCCTGGTCGTTACATATTTAGATGATTATGTTCATTCAGTGTATTCGGGCTACATGGCGCAGACCACAGACATCCAAATATACAATTAGACTGGACAAGCCGCCAAGTTTATAGGCAGTCCCAGTGTCGCAATTTATTTTCGGTTCTTACCTGTGAAAAGTTATTATATTTCTTGGTAAATTTACTGATTCATTGCGATGATGGCATGTTACAATTGCACAGGATGGCATTTTAAAAAAAAACGGTAATTTCTTCTAATGTTCATGCGTCTTGACTCGTCTCACAGAGCGTAAACTGGCAGCCAGTGTATGCTCGTTGAGCTTACATTTGTCGCACTTTAAACGCGGCTTGCCCCATCTCCTGTATTGTCGGCGCAGACATTCATGTCGGTGGATATTGATTTATTATTTACAAGATGTTCCCTTTTTTTTCGAACTGACTACTGGTGTTGGCCGCAGGTGGCCTTTACAGCTTCACCGGGCAATCGCTAGCTGTACCCCGCGGTATAAGATTACATTCTCCCGCGGTAAAACATAACCTAAAAGCGCGCAGCACACGCGACGCGCGGACGCTGCGCGGTAAAACATTGCTTTATATATCTGAAATTAAAAGTAACTTCCAAAATAAGGGTCGCCAAGTTGATTATTATTACATCAGTTAACTGCCAATTGAGGTCCCGTCAAAATCGACTCAACCGTTACACAGATTACCGGACAAATGGGAACAGACAGACAGACAGAGAACCACCAAACATTGGGTCTGCGTGGTGGGTTACAATCCAATTTTCCCATAGCCAAACTGTGTGAGGTTGATTAATTATTTGATAATAGATTATCACGACTATGATTAATGTATTAATGATAGCCATACAAACCAAAACAATTAATATGCAAACAAGTTCCAACCTTGAAAAAGCTGCCAACTCGTCGCAAGTATCAATTGGCACTGGCATATCAATTTTACTATCTTGAAACTAAAAGGTGGCTTACTCAATATTTTATTATATTTGAAACTAGCCACCCGCCCCCGCTTCGCACGGGTGCAATGGTGATATTCGTAATAGGCACGCTCCCGCGTCCCCGGTCGGCCGCAAATGCTACGGACCGCAACTTTTGAATCTGTAATATCTTCGAAAATATTCGTCTAAATCATATGCTGTGAAGGGCCATATAGATCTATATTATATCAAAAATGTATTTAATGTATTTAATTAAATAAGGATTTATGTTAGTTTTAAAGATTTACGCGCACATAGGGACATATGGACAGTTAAAACCGACTTTCTATTATACTATGAAGTGATGACTCCGTGATCTAATGGGCACAGCGTTCGCCTTATATTGATAAATCTTTTACTTATATAATTTGTCGCCATACAGATTTTATGTGTAGGTACATACCTTCAATATTTAATATTATTTACTTTGTTTGGTACTTTTTACTTGTATCAAAATAATTACATTTAAATTAGAAGTTTTTGACTTCACCGCGACTATGTGACCCCCTCCTGGCGCCATAACTGGATCCGCCCTCGAGTGGGATGTTACAGGCTGATGATGATGATATTTGAAAACCGTGCTATTATATGCTAGAGATGTTCCTGCGCGCATTATAAATGTCGGGAGAAATAGAGACGCGACAATACTGCCTCAATAATGAAACACACTGATATTAAGATATTTAAGCTGAGAGCCATCTGCGCTGGCTATTTATCCGGTGAAGCTGTGTGAGCCATTCGCGGTCAACAGCAAAATACCATTCGAAAATTACCACCAAAGTTTATTTAGTAATTGCAAATAGCACAAAGAACAGATGCTATAAACACAAAAGAAAAACAAAACAAAAGGATTGGCGAACTGAATAAATACACCATTAAAAATACATAATAAAGTCACACTTGTTAAACTATTTACAAAGGTAGTAAAACTTAAGTGTATACATGTCCGCGCAAATGTTTCAGAAAGGTCAAAAATAATAATAATGCCATCATTTCTAACTTTAAAATTGTCCGACTTTAAAATTGTCCTGTACCGACAGGTAAACGTTTGAGACCGGTTATAGCAATGTTTTAATTTTTTTGTTTGTCACTTGTAAAGAGTGCGCTCATTAAACGTCGGTGTTTTACATTGATTACAAATGTACTTATCAATTTTAAAATGGACTTATCATCAGATTTTTCTTCTTAAAGCCCTTTGGATTCCTCGGGACCCAGCACTGTTACATCATCAGCCAATAACGTGCCACTGCCGGATTCAGGCCTTCCCGCACAGCCGGGCCTAATGAGGATTGGTGAGTGGCGATAAGCGACGGCTTAACGTGCCCTCCGAAGCTTGTAATCATATTTCATTCCGGCCAAGTTAAGTCAGGTGATTGTTTCAACAACAAAATAGTCAGTACTCTGCAAAACAACAGCGACAATTGCGCATCACACGGACAGTTTACAAACAAACGTGCTGTCAAACGGGAATATCTAATTGGTGGACGAGAAAATAACGATAAAATAGTTGCGAGCCAATGATATTCTATATATATAAAGGTAGATACGCCATCCGTGCCTCGAAAACGAACCGCCGAAGAGAGTACAGTTTGTACTCTTTTGTTTAGGTAAATGTGTTCGAAATTCGAAATATGTGTATGTGTGCTGTCACTGCATTCGGAACACTTTTTTCGATTGTTTTGTGAGCATATCACGAATCCATATTTTTTCACATCATTGGAAAATAACGACAAAATAGTTGCGAGCGCGAACCGACAATACATACAACACTGTTGCTGGTTCGCGGAATCCGCATCCATTACAAAACAAAGTTGTTTACGCCGTCGATTCCCGACGAGAGGGGTAATGTCACTAGGGTTGACAATATATTTTTTATATGTTACAAAATGTACAGGACGGTCAGGACGCTCACCCGATGGTAAGTGATACACCTGACCATAACAGAGTGACATTGATTGAGACAAAAAACTAATGAACAGTTATTATTCTCCATCAATGCCGCACTGCACTCCGTCACCCGAGACAATAATGTTTGATTTCTTATACCCATTAATTGTACAAAAACCCTTCATTTATAGATTTTTTCATAATATATAACCTGATAACTAAATGTCAAGACTGAATATGATAAGTAACGCAGTCATCCATTATCATCAGCCTATAACATACCATTACAGGGCACAGGCCTTACCGCACAGCCCACAGACAACAGAATATACATTAGACTGGACAAGCCGCCAAGTTTATAGGCAGTCCCAGTGTCGCAATTTCTTTTCGGTTCTTACCTGTGCAAAGTTATTATATTTCTTGGTAAATTTACTGATTCATTGCGATGATGGTATGTTACAATTGCACAGGATGGCATTTTGGAAAAAAACGGTAATATCTTCTAATATTCGCGCGTCTTGACTCGTCTCACAATGCGTAAACTGGTAGCCAGTGTATGCTCGTTGAGCTTACAGTTGTCGCACTTTAAACGCGGCTTGCCCCATCTCCTGTATTGGGAAATCTGTGGCACAGCCTATACATTGCTATAGTGAGATCTGGTTTTAACCTACCTCGCGAGACTAATGCGGCTGCTAACTTTATTTATCCTTACATCCACTATTGCAGCTTAGATTAAACACGATTATTTTCACTATCCTTGCGAATTTAAAAATAATAATTAATTTCAATTAATTATAATAGCCATTATGTATCTTACTGAGAAATCTTCCTAAGAAAACCATTAAACATTTTTAAAGATTCGGCGTTCTGAGCCCTAACCGTGGTCCAGCATCTGATGTGATGGATGGTCGCCCCCGTCAAGTAACCTCGTAAGGACCTCAAATCTCTTCGAAGGATTCCACACCCGTTCCATTGCACTGTCATAGAATCCCTGCACAAGAGTGCAGTGGGCCCGTTTGCAGCAAGGCAATCAATGGGATACAATTTGAAAAAAAAGAAGGTTTTAATTATTGAGTGAGCTACAATTTCTAAAAAGTACTTCATTGTAACTTTATAATTATTTTCATAGAGAAATAAATATCATTCACACAGCGCCTTCTAACCCCAAGTTAAGCATGAAGCCTGTATTATGGGTACTAAACAACGGATAAACATACATTTTTTTTTGTAAATACATACATATTATACATAGAAAACACCTAGACCATTACAAACAGACATGTTCATGCACACAAATGTTTGTACTGCCCGGGATCGAACCCGGAACCCTGGTGTTGCAGTCGACCTCTCAACCGCAACACCAAATGGGTCGTCAAA
>PQWD01002980.1:20086-65651 GCA_019425675.1 Leucinodes orbonalis | reverse complement strand
TGCAGCAGACTGTTACATAATTTAAACACAATAGAATTATGCAATATTGAAGAAATGTCATGAGCGTAAACAAAATACAAGAATTTCGCCGCCACCGCACCATCAAAGGAACCAAAAAAAGTAAAACAGTGGTCATCTTTCGGAAACCGTACTATACACATAAAACAAGCTCTGCTTAAATTGGGGCTAGATAGCGATATGTGAATGTCTCTGGCTGGATATTTGCGACCAAGGCCTCCGGTAATGTGGTCGATTTCTGTTATGATTTATTATGTTGTTATATTTATGTCCTGTATTACGCTGTCGCAAATCCCACCATTATTCATAATAATTGTTTATTCAATTTAATTATTGTACCCACTTTCAATTGTTTAACAGCCGTTTCCATTCGTACACCTCACGGCGCGTGTTTGTTTCAATAATTCTGCATTGTTCGTCCGTGTCGTTAGTCGTGCGCATGCGTGTTATTCCTTAGCGGTAGTATATTAAGTATAAGATACCCTTACGCTAGCGATATGAAGGAAACACGTAAAACTAGAAAGGAAGAAAACGAAGAATAGTACACCCGGTTCACCCTATAGCAGTTTACCTACTGTCTCCTCAAAAAACTTTATAATTCATTCTTTACCAGTAAATTCTTATTCTTCTTGTTAAATACCAGTAAATTATAAAAGGCTCACTGTCGCATAAGTCGAATTAGTATTACATATTTATAGTTTCAACTTTATACCAGTCAATATAAGGTACAAATTCGTACATACAATACATTAAATTCAATACATCAGCCAAACTTGCCAAAGACACGTAGGTGCGAACCGATAACGCCCGTTCCACATCTCCGCTCTATGACCCCGGCCAATCAAAACATTGCGTCGCTTAAATCTTCAAAACCGCGTACACTAATACAATCTTTATAATCGTACTGTAATGAATCGAGACACAATGAATCCATTGTCAGCCCTAAAAACGCTGTAACAGACGAGAACATGGTAAACGACGCACTTTACGGATTGTTGAATTTTTAGTCACATTGATACAAGGACACATTTCAACGAGAAACAAGAAACACAATTCAACGTAAAATCATAATAAATAAAAAAAAAGAAAAATCAATTTGACGAAATATACCTAACCGTAGTTTAATAAGACAATTTGTAACTAACACATATGAATGTAAAACTGAAATAAATTATTATTACTATATATATATTATAGAAACAATTCAGGTGAATAGTACCAAGGTGAAAAGTACCAGTTGAGCACCAGAAGTCCGTCAAACTTGCGCAGTATACTAACATGAAACCGCGACCGACCAATAACGCCAAAAGAAGGCACGGCGACCGACCAATACCGTGCACAAGAAGAATACGCGACGTGGTTGGATTATGCTGATTGGACGATAGCTTATCCCGCACTTCTTAAATCCGTCTTCTGCGTAGCTATGTACATCTGCGAGCCATATCAATTGTGTACTACTGTTAAATGAGTAGATGTATCTTATCGATGTGCTGTCCCCTAGATTACGAAAGTAAAGAAAAGAAAAAGTTAAGAATTTTAGATACGTAATTAATAATACTATTTATTTACTAAAAAGTAAGCAAGTTCCATATTACATTTCAGGCTTATACAACTTAAGAATTAACTATACAAGAAATAGAAAAAAACCGAGGTAACGGAGGAACGGTATCATTATTTCCTTTATTATTTATTCCTTTTGACGACCCATTTGGTACCGCGGGTGAGACGTCGGCTGCTTCACCAAGGGTTCCGGGTTCGATCCCCGGGCAGTACAATCATTTGTGTGCATGAACGTATCTGATTGTACGGGTCTGGGTGTTTTCTATGTATAATATGTATGTATTTACAAAAGAAATGTTATATAGTATGTTTATCCGTTGTTTTAGTACCCATAATACATGCTTCACGCTTAACTTAGGGCTAGATGGTGCTGTGTGACTGTCAGTTGATATATTATTATTTAAAAATAATTGGGTATTTGACACCACTAATCGTTGACGCACTTTTTATGAGCTGTCAAAAGGACGTTTCCATATATTGTATGAGATTATTGAAACGTGACGTCATTGCACACTAACATCAATTGACCTAATATTTATTGGTTTCAGTGTATTTAAAATACAATATTGCAAATAAACAAAAGTAATCAATAAAACGACATGTAAAATAAAGTGCACTTTTATGAAAATAAGGTTTGGTATTTTATTGCGAATGGTGGAGAATACCGAATTGTTGGTTATAAAGTCTTAAGCTTTTCAAAAATATAAACACCAATATCACGTAACATTGTAGTCGCACCGGTCATGCACATCATACACAAATCGATAACACACCAAGGCTCGCTCGCCCCGCGGAACACATTACTCGTGCCCATAAAATCAGCTCGGAATAATCGACACCATTCCACGCTATTTTAGGTTATCAATATTCCAAGTATGTTTTATTGTTTACTTTATGTCCATCACCAATGAGACACGAATATTGAGAATGATATCGAGTTAACGTTTTTTAGCAAAGGGACAGGGACGGACACCGTTATTATTATTTTCCAAAATCAAATGAGAGGACACGGGTCTTTGATTTGTTTTTTTGTAAAATAATGGGGTCAGTAAAAAAAATACTTTTTTTAATGCTTAGATTGTCGCACAGACTCGAGAATATTCACCGGTCCGCAGTTCATGCAAACTTTCAAAATTCACTTATGCCTTGTTTGAAATAAAGCATTGTACAAAGTACTTTTATTTATTTATGATGGGCTTGCTCTTTAGCGCAGACTATCTTCTTTATAAATAAAATTGGACTGTCTGTTTGTTATATTAAAATAACCATTCTTTCTTCATGCATATGATTAACTACAATTTTCAAAATTGTAGTTAATCATATGCATGGTATATGGTTTTTTTTACAATTTTCAAAATATTGTCTGCCTGTCTGTTTGTTCCGGGTCATCCCTGAAACGGCTGGATGGATTTGGACGGGACTTTTTTGGCAGGTAGTTGATGTAATAGGCTACTTTCATTTATACTTTTATTTTGGAAAAATATGTTTTACCGCGCAGCGGCTGCGCGTCGCATGACTTATCGAAGCGATTTTAGGTTATGTTTTACTGCCGGAGAATATCTTATAACGCGAGCAATACCGCGGGGAACAGCTAGTGATGTAATATGAATCGCGTAAGCACCGATTGTCGAGATAAGCACAGAAGCCCGCGGTCGGTCACCGCGGGACAATGGCGATTGTCAGTCAACGATCGTCGTAAAAGACTATTCAGGGCCGCCAATTGGCAGCCAACTAGGGTTGCCACCCGCACTTTATATAAAAATATACAAACTGTGAAATCAGTCACCATCTGCAATATTCCCTGAGCGCTGTTTTTATATATTTATTTTATTTCGCTATTTTAAAATACCCTAATAGGATCATTATTGTGTCTCAATCTCAATAGTGAAATTTTACACTCATTCGTTGTGCTTTATCATCATCATCAGCCCATTAAACGTCCCCACCGAGGAGCACGAGCCTACCGTATAGGGTGATTAGGTCTTAGTCGTCCACGCGGGCCCAGTGCGGATTGGACGACATGATAGATTTAATAGGTTACCCGATCAGCAATTCATTCTAATATACAATTACCATTTTCATCCATTATATGGATAACGAAATTAAATGTGAAATAACATAAATTAGGATATTTCAAAACTTATAAGGCTAAGACAGCCAAAGTTAAGGGTTATGAAGAATACATCAAAGTCTAATGGATAAAAATAATATGCACTATGTGTTATTATCACTTATCAGATTATCTCTTAACTAGATTGTACATATTATTAATGCTTGTAAAAAAATATCTTGATTCCTTTAAAAAGGGACAACCCTAGTCACATGACCACAGCCGGATAAAATTGTAAACGCACGAAAATAGTACTGCCGGGTTTTTGTTGGTTTCAACTCCCAATTTAGGAGACTCTCATATGGACCAACAGGATTTTTGGGGTTAGGGGGGGGGTACGCTACTTTCTCCGGTTTTCAAAGTTTATTGTACTGTGCCGGTGAAACGACGACTAGCGAAATGTAAAGGTGGGGCTGGATGAGAAAAGCGGAGAACCGGGATATCTGTCTGTCTATCTATCTATGACCAGCAGAGGACTACGATAGGTTGAAGAGAGCCTTATATCGCATAAGTAAACAACTGCACTGTTGAGATTTCTTGGGAGCTCCTATGTCAACATGCCAAATCCAAAAGAAAGGTTTTTTTAATATAAAATTTATTTATTTATTGTATATGCACACATACAAAATAGTCAGAACATATGCAGTGAGAAAATAAATACAAAGGTACTGCTTATTCCGAATGGAATTTCTTCCAGCAGTCCTAAACAGGAAAAAAAACATACTGAGCCAGGCAGACAAAGTGCGCAATTATATAAAGAAACTAAATTTAATTATTGTGCAAAAATAAAAAAAGTGACGTTCTTAAATTATTTTTGAAGGTCTAATTTGTATAGATTTTAGCTTTGACTTTACTGTATTAGGAAACCAGAATAAAAGAGGTAAGAAATAATAAAGCCGTATCAGAAATAAACTTTCCACCGAACCCCCCTCCCCATTCGCAATCAGTTTTCCAGACCAATGCAATTAAAACTTCGCCGGCACGGAACTCCACGCGTTCGCAACCTTGACCTCTAAAACATTCAACTCAAACGTTCCCGGTCAACGTACTAATACAAAGTTGTTTTTTTATGACATAAGTGAACGGAACGCTCAGTGCTCTCACCTGATGCTAAGTGATACGCCTGACCATAACAGATGCAGATTTGAAGGAAACACAGACATCCGAATATACAATTAGACTGGACAAGCCGCCAAGTTTATAGGCAGTCCCAGTGTCGCAATTTCTTTTCGGTTCTTACCTGTGAAAAGTTATTATATTTCTTGGTAAATTTACTGATTCATTACGATGATGGCACAGTTGCACAGGATGGCATTTTGGAAAAAAACGGTAATTTCTTCTAATATACGTGCGTCTTGACTCGTCTCACAGAGCGTAAACTGGCAGCCAGTGTATGCTCGTTGAGCTTACATTTGTCGCACTTTAAACGCGGCTCGCCCTATCTCCTGTATTGGGAAATCTATGGAAGGAAATGAATAACAACAGGATGTCATACTAGAAGACAAGCCAAACTTGCTGTTCAAAACATAGATTAAGCAAAGTTAGCAAATCCTTCGTTAGGAAATGTATTAAGATATTTAATAAAATTCCACAAAGTTGGCTAGAATTACCAATACACAAATTTAAAATTAAAGTTAAATCATGTCTTGAGGAAAGGCTATAACACTGTAGATGATTACCTTAAGGACCGAAATGTATGGACGTAGATAGGTTAAAAGCTTGTAAGAAAGAAAGATTGTAAATTGGCGATTGAAAAGAGTAACTACTGAGTTTCTTGCCGGGGTCTTCTCAGTGGAACCAACTTTCCGAACCGGTGGTAGATTCAAACTAGCTTTAAAATTTATTATTAATTAGATGATTCAAAAGTGTCTTGTAAAGACTCAATTGAATGAAGATTTATTTCATTTAATTATTTCCGTCAACACTGTCCTGCGCCCGACACCCGAGACGACAGATGTTAGGTCTCTCATAGCCGTAATTTTCTAGCTTAAATATTGCCTGTTTGTAGGGAAAGAGAGCATTTATATACTCGTATTTGCAATTTGTGGTATCGGTATTCATTCTTTTTAATGTTCTTTCGGCGAGCCGAACTGTCGGCAATATAAACGTAGGACCTCAATGATATAAAAAGTATAGATTCGTGATATGTTCACAAAACAAACGAAAAGTGTTCCAAATGCAGCGACAGCAAACACACATGTTTCGAATGAGCGTACATTTACCTAAACAAAGAGCCTTCAACTGTATTCTCTTTGGCGGTTCGTTTTTGAGGCACGGGTGGCGTATCTACTTTTATATATACAGAATATCATTGTAGGGCCTTTAAAAATTCTTTGTGCCCTGTGATTTTTATGTATACTTATACCGGTCATGAGTTCTGTACGAGTATACACTTCGGAGGTCGTAAATTTTAATTAAGCTAATGCTAAAATTGCCAATTTCCATGCGCGGCACATGTCTGAGATTGTTCGAGACGATAATCTCTTAGTCGTATCGGATGATTCATGAAACGCTTTGCGAATACGTGGCCTCAACATACGAGACGCTATGTACACATCCTAGATTGATCTACCGATACCTTACGCGATACAAAAATAATTAGGAATATTCCTTGCATTGCATCGGTAACGTCACAAGAATTCGTAATATATACCTATATATAATATATACCTACAAGGCCAAAGTTGCTATTCAAACACATAGACTCAGTAAAGTAAGAAACAGGATTAACTAGAAAAATGTAATTTACTATGGAACTCTTTGTCTCCTAGGCAGGCATGATCCATCCTCGGCCGCATCATCACTTACCGTCAGGTGAGATGGCAGTCAAATGTCTGTCTATAGGAGATAAAAAAAACTTTAAATAGTAATTTAAATTCCACAAAGTTTGCTTGAATTACCAATACTTTTTTATTTGAGTAAAAGCGCAACTTTGCGCCCAAACGCAACTTTTTGGTACAATTTGCGGTTTACCAAATGGGAAGTTAACCACATAGGAAGTAGCCGGTTGTAAAAGCTGATATACCTGGTAATTTCACAAGTTGCAGTGCCCCGATCACAAAGTGCATAACACTGGTATTTCACGGGATGATATATGTAAATATTTCATTACTTACATTTAATCCCATTTCGTAAACTTATTCTTGTACGGTACAGTCGGTTTGAAATCAAATTAATATTAGATAAAAAAAAATTCTTACAAAAAAATATAACTTGTCATTGAAATAGTCAGGGTGCAGGTAGACGACCGAGAATAATATCTTTATACAGATAAAGGTTTCATTTCAATACTGCTCTACGTATCCGTAACCATCAGGTGAGCGAACTGTCCCGATTCATTAATAAAAACTATTTATAGTTCAACCTTGCATCGCCGTGTGCGCAAAACAACGCCACCGCTGGAATGGCCAATTGTATCGAACTATACAGTATTATTTAGACTGACAAGATGATTGAAGCGATGTTACGGCAAACGGTTACGTGTACAAATGACATAATTGGAACAATAGCCAAGCCAAACCTTTGTAGGTCTTCGGCGTCTTCGTTGCAATAATACTAATCAATTCGCATCGCTTTCGCGGAGTTTCTTAATTCTTACAAGTTTCTTAACTCGATAAATTACGAAAACCAAACGGCTGGAATGACGACCCATGTAATGGTTGATGTTGGGTACACATCATACAAGGTTCGATCCTCGTGCAGTCAAACATTTAGGATCTAAAGGTATTCTTTGATTAGTATGTATGTATGTATTTTAAAAAAACACTTAACTACACACACCTACAAACCCAACTTTCCCCCACGGTTCAGACACAGCCAAACAAGCCACGAGCTAGATATCCCGGATAATACGAGTGACCAATTAACACAAAACATAATTGCGCGCGGTGCGCATAAACGTGCACACGCGCAAGTGTTCAAACGGGCCACCCGGTTACCGCGATGCAGCGCGCCTCGAATGCTAGACGTTGCTAGACGCCGATACCACATAGGGCTGTGGTCTATGGTGTACCCGAAAATAACCGAAACTGTCGGATATCCGAAAAGCTGCGTTACTGACATATCAACGAAAGGACCTCAACATTATAGGTTAGACATTTGAAAAAGTGTACAGGAGTTCCTTTCATTACTAAGATTTTTTTCAATATTCGCCCCCTAGAAATGCCAATCAAGGGTGAAACGTTGGTGGGAAACTTTGTTGTTTTTCAAGTTATTCGATAAAATTCAGTAGTACAGTTTTAGGCAAAACGGATGATGTATGTCTGAATGAAAGTCATATGTTAACTTGAAATTGTGAATGCATATTTTTTACGGAGGTGAGACTGCTTCTTTAGATACGTTTTAAATCTCATATTCGTAAAATTCGTACAATTCGAAATTAAAAACCGTACAATTCGAAATTAACCGTAACATCCCTAGCTTCGACCTAGGCTCGTGTGAAACCAGCTGGCACACAACGTCTGGTGTATCATACAACTTGTATGTTAAATAAATGCGTGTGAAGACCCCATCCTTTCAATGATATCCTCGTTTCCTATATTAAAATCACTTATCTGTAGGTATAAGTCTATATTTAGATTCCGCGTTTAATTTAGCTTGTATTGCTTTAAGTTAGCAATTTATTACTGGAGGCTTAGACTTGGAATCTTTATGTAACTAGTTAGCATCTATACTGTAACCTCACTCTGGAATATTGTACCCTGAGCCACATTAACCACTTACCACTTGACTTCAGATCTTCTTCTTTATGTTAAAGTGTACAGGACGGTCAAGACGCTCACCTGATGGTAAGTGATACGGCTGACCATGACAGAGTGGCATTGTAGGATACCAACAACTGAGACTGTTATTATTCTCCGTCAATACTAATCTACGCCCAACACTAGAGAAAAAATGTAAGGTCCCTTATACCCAATAATTTTACTAGCTATAGTGCTCTCATCACGAAACACAGAAGTGCAAAACACTTCTATTTTACGGGACGATATCTGACACTGCGGTTACCTAGACGACGAAATAGGATAACACTCAAATGGGTACCAGGTCATTCTGACATCATTGGCAACGAAAATGCTGATGAACTCGCAAAGGCTGGGCCAACGCCACCCAAAAGACTGTAGAACCTGTCTGTGGCATCCCCGAAAGCCTGGGGAAAAATGAACTAGAACGGAAGCTCCTAGAGGACTCTGTAAACTACTGGCTAGTCACCAGAGGCAACTCACTCAAAAGCGCTTATCAAAGCCTATTCGAAGAAGCGAACCTCTGAACTGCTACAGCTCAGTAAACCCAAGGCACTGACTGGACACTGCAAGCTAAAAAGTCACCTTCACAAAATGAAGCTACGTGACTCGGAAACTTGCAGATTCTGCGCGGAAGAGAGAGAGACATGCTATTCTGCAATTGTGGTCCTCTACAATGGAAGCGAAACATCCACTTAGGTAATTATTATCTATGCCCAAATGACATCAAATCTATAAAGTTGGGAGGATCCTAAACTTCCTAAAAAGTGCCCAACTTTTAGATGAACTCTAAGAGAGGAGCGAGTCACAAAAGATCTTCTAGGTCGAAGTGACTACACGTCTGTATAAGCCTGAATAGCCCACAAAACGCAAATAATAATAATAATACCTAGACGACTCAGTACCGAGTCTACCGCCTATTAAATACATACTTTATCAGCTTGTCCACACCTGGACTAAGGGTTCCTTAAGGTTTTGCAATAATCTTCACGATCGACTTGTGTGTTGAATACAACAGTACTTACCTACTTATAAAATGTTTTGTCTGAGCAACCTCTTAGGGCACCCGCGGGACTATTAGGGTTGCTGATAATCGTACTTTAATCTGATGTCCCCAAACGCCTCCTCGACGATCCTCAGAACCCTTGGTTTAGGAGCCGACGTCTCAAACATTACACCAAATCGGTCGTCAACTCTTACCTACTCTTCAATTTTTAGCTGAGTTTGAATTTGAAATATACAGTTAATTGTAGCATGTTCATTGCCGTTTTGAGGGCACGAGCAGGATATTACGTGGAGTCTCATTAGCCCGCGTTAGGTCACCGTTACCTAAGTCTAAAGTTGCGTGAAGGTAGATACTTGGAGGTTGTTTAGCTTCAAGTAAGAACTATGCACATGATTTTGTCAACTTATTCACAATAAGAATAATATTTAATGGAAAATTTTAACAGTAATTGTAAAAATACTTGATTTGATGACACAACGTACCACTGCAGAGCAAAACCTTCCCACACACAGTGGCGTGCACAGTGATTATGAGTAGGGTATGCAAAATGCGTTACACTAATCGCAAAAACAATAAAAAATTTAAATTTTTGTCAAATTTAATGATGTTGATGACAGCAGATCGCCTTAGGATTCAAATCTGTAGAGGAAATACGCCGAATAAATGGGAATCATTCAATATGTCGGATATATTTCGGGTTGTCTGGGCGCACAGGGTATGCACAGCTTATTGGCATATATGGAGTGCACGCCACTGCCCACACCAAATCAAATACTTTTAGAAAATCGAAAAACTGATTTCCTTATGAAGAACGCGTTACTTACACACACCAGTAAGCGTGTCTACAACGAAACGATGATTACCTGAAACATATCGGAAATACATACATTAATATCATTCGTAACAATATATTAATATCAAGCTATTATGTATTATTATTTTTAAGGTGGAAAGTGATACGCTTGAACTTGCTTCTGTCATGCAATGTTGAAGGAAAGTAATAACAGTAGATAGTGACTAATAATATATATATATATACATTATTTTTCTTTTCATCAACACTGCTCTACGCCCGTCACCCGTGACAAGAGTTGTTAGATCTCTTATACCCGGTAATTTCACTAGCTACAATGCCCTCATCCCGAAACACAAAAGTGGAAAACACTGGTATTTCACGGGACGATGTCTGGCACTGCGGTGATACCTACCGAGACGACTCAGTCAGTACCGAGTCTACTAGCTAGTAAAATATAAAACCGGCCCAATCTAAATATCCGACTTGACACACCCAGGTTGACGTATTTTTGATGACGTCAGTAGTTGTGTTAAAAGTTTAATTGTTGGGAGTTGGTAGGACAACGTCATGTAGTATATTGCGTATATATTTGTATAAATGTATGACACTCTTATATTACATTATACGCAACATCTACCGAACAAAAAAAATCTTAATGAAAGTATTCATTTAAGTCCGTAAGGAACACCCACGCCAAATTTTATCCCCGTGGAATTTGAATCGACCTCTAGACTAGACCACGGTGGCATTGGCGTGCACTCCGCATAAGCAAATAAGCAGGGCATACCCTGTGTCCCCCGACAAACCCAAACATCGCCCTTGTATAAGATCTCCCTTTATTTGCCCTACATCTTTTAAGCGATAGGCGATCTACAATCAACAGCAGAACTATTTTTTTTTTGAGAAAAGTAATTCATATTATTGTTATTGCGATTCATATCTTTCACTTGCATACCTTGCTCATAATCTTTGTGCACGCCACTGCACAGATGCAATTGTTTTATCTTCATACAAATCAAAACATATATACATGTAAAAAATATTATACCTATATCATAAAATATCAATCAAAATACGGTGATAAGATAATGCGCGACTAGATTAATATAAACAAAAATAATCTTTATCTTTCGATTGCCATTACAGTTGATAAGCCAACACACAATCATGATGATTACCCACACACGCAGACAATATGACATGTGAGTGTCAAACACGAAAACAAACGCGTAAACACCGAATCCGTCGATAAAGGTCGCTTTACGTAACACAGTGAAAGGGAAACCGTTTGGCTCTCTCAACAAACATTAATTCAAGCCTCTCGACACCATTTCCCATATTGCCACTTCATGTGTGTTTATACATTTACTAGCTTTTGTCAGCGGCTTCGCTCGCGTTAAATTCTAGGTAACACGGTTCCACTTTCCTGGTTACGTAAACAGAATAAGGCTAATTAAGGCTAAGGCTGTAA
Organism: Leucinodes orbonalis; assembly: GCA_019425675.1. NCBI lineage: Eukaryota > Metazoa > Arthropoda > Insecta > Lepidoptera > Crambidae > Leucinodes > Leucinodes orbonalis. The sequence continues at coordinate 53,951 of PQWD01002980.1, read as the reverse complement.
GGCTAAAAGATTAAGGCTGTTTTAGATAGAGCGTCGGTGGCTCAGTGGTGTGAACTGTCGCCTTCCTACCGGGAGGGCTGTGGTTCAAATCCCGACACGTACCAATGTATTTTCGAATTTTCGAAAATATATGTACGTTATTCGACGCTCATACGGTGAAGGAAAACATCGTGAGGAAACCTTCATGCACGCCTGCGAAGAGATTCGAAGGTTGTGTGTGAAGTCGTCCAATCCGCACTGGGCCCGCGTGGATGACTAAGGCCTAATCACCCTATACGGGTAGGCTCGTGCCCCTCGGTGGGGACGTTAAATGAGCTGATAATGATGATTAGATGATACTTTTATTAGGTGGTACACTTGATTCTGAGTCGTCTAGGTAGGTATCACCGCAGTGCCAGATATCGTCCCGTTAAAAAGGAGTGTTTTGCACTTCTGTTTCGGGATGAGGGCACTGTAGCTAGTAAATTTACCGGATATAAGAGACCTAACATATGTCGTCTCGAGTGATGATGGAAAATAATGACTACACTTACTGTTATAAATTTCCATCAACACTGCTTGTCATGGCCAGCGTATCACCTACGAGCGAGTTGACCATCCACTTATAACATAAAATAAATAAAACGTCTTTCCATTGACTTTTAGCTTCCTATCTTGAAAATTGCGAAAAATCCTATAGAAAATTTCATCCTGTTAGGCTTTGGGTGATTTTCGAAGAATATAATGGTGCAAGCCACTGTACCATTTTTCCAGTTACGATTAGGTTTGAAAGACTGATGCAAGTCACTGTACGATTTTCCATTTATTTAGGTTTGAACATTGAAATAAAGAATATAAAGATATTGCAAGCTGCATCACCTGGTTGTCTAAAAAGTTGATGCCGTGCTTCGGAGTATACGTTTTTTACTTCATCATTTTTGAGTTCATAGCATACATTTATACATTGAGGCTATGCTTACTATACAGCTGATAATATGACTTAAAAAAACATCAACCTCCAGTGGCCAAAAAGAAAACCTAGACTTAATTCGCAAGAGAATAATTGAAATTATAATTTTTACGACAAATAAATATATGTCTTATGTGGACAAAAATTATAAACAAAGCAGTTCAAGTTATAGGAACAAGATATCATAGTAGTTAGTGAAAGTATTGAAACTGCTGCAACTGGGAGCTGTTTGTACACAAGGTTAAGTGCAAGCTGCATTGAATGTCGTGAACATTTATTGATTTAACCAAAACGTACACTTGCCAGACTTATCGCGGAGATATCATAGAAAATATATTATCTGTGGAGACAGGCAAGTGAAGCAACGATCATAATAGTGAACTTCAGATAGGTAGTAAAAAAAATAGAAGGAATCTCATCACATGGGTAGGCATGTGAAGCCGTTAGTTATTGCTTCAGGCTCGATTACTACCTTATAACAGAGGCATTTTTTAAATCAAAAATATATTTTTAAAAGGCAATATTAAATGCGACTACAATGGTCACTACTCTACTCCAAACCGTTGGTCCTGGCTACATGGATGATAGTCGTAAATATCCATCCACCAATACATGCTGGGGTAGGTTACGGCCTTGTCACTTATATACAGGTTCTCAAAATAGACAAACTATTATGAAAAATACCACACTTTTAACGCAATAGACAAATTCCATAAAAAAATCATTTATTTTGCAATTACTTCATAGTAAAAAAAAAATTACAAATTGGCACAAGAAATAATAGCATAAGAAAGTCATAATCAAGTCTCTTCTTCACATCGAGTAACAACAAAGCACAAAACAGTGATTGTGATACATCATGAACTGTAGTTTAAATGACACCATTCCCACTGTGCAGTGTGCTTGATGGGAACACAGATGGTTTATTGAGGAAAGTGAAATTGCAAGCGCTGTCCCTTAACACGCGTCGGAGAAATTCACCTTGAAAAGCGAAAGGAGCTCAGTCACGTTTCTAGCACGATCGTAGGACGATACGACATACTTGCACAAAACTTGACTGACTGCATCTAGTTTTCTTCAAATTACAAAATTATCTATATGAATTGTATTGTGCAGAACACTATTTTAAAATTTGGAATCGCTTTTGACAGTGTAGACATGTTATAAGGAATAAGCAGACTGCGTTATCGAAAGTTAAAACGGTATTCATTCATGTCTGTCCACCATTGTATCTTTCCATCAAGAAATCTTATCTCAATTTATCTTTGATCATGAGAAACACGTAAACAAAACACGTCACAAATAGTGTGGTCCTAAGATACAAACTTGCGTTACGCCAAAAGTCAAACTAGGAAGAAAGTTATAAGAAAAATAACCAATTGTGTCTTAACCATTCTTAACCATTGAGAACTACCCGAAAGTACATTAATTAATATATTAACGTAGGTATCTACACTACACTTCCCTTCACGATTTGCGTATGAAAGTTCTAAAAGTAATTTGTATTTTCCATTTACCGTTACCACTTACACCACAATCCTTAAGTTTAGTGTCCCGTATTTAGGACGTTCAACGTACTTATAATTCAAGCTAAACTGACTCATTGAGATCAAAAGAGATGTAATAAAACCGGCCAGTCATCAGATATACCGGTTTCAAGGAGCGCTTTTAATGAGGGTACTGCTACAAGAAAGCTGTTATATGTCCTCGATTTGTGCATTTGAACAACCAGGCTATAATAAATAATTTCATCTTGCTTCTATTGTGTGTATGTGATTGGTCTTTATAAAATAGGAAAGAATCAAATCCATGAGGATTAAATTAATGACAATTACATATCAATCAGTGTTTCTTTATTTTTAAAACTAAAAACAGAGAAACGATGCAAACATACACTTTCTAAGAGAAATCTGGTGTACAGAAATGATATATTGTGCCGACAAAGTATGTTTAAGATGACACTCATGCCCGAAAACATGTACTAAATAAATTTTGCTTTATTCGTAAATATATCATAATTTCTCAAAAAGCAATTTTTCTCAAAATTTATTGATTAAGAATTAGAATTAATTCAACCCAAAACATTAAGAAATAAAACAAACATACAACTCAATGTTAAATAAAGCATGTTATTTATATTCATCGATGTAATTTAGATTTTTACATTGCCTTTGATCAGCTCGTGCTTCGATACATATTACGCAATTATCTAAACAAACATTATTCCCAATGAAACACGGACATTGATGTTTGTTTCTGTAGAAAATTCTAGTTAAATCCAATGAAACGCCAGCTGGAAAAACACACACGCTGCAAAAATTACAACAGAAGCGTCTGATATCCAGACTATGATTGATATTATGCTATGCAAGAACCAAACATAATATACTTGTATCATGTATTATAAAAGAGCTTTGTAACTTTGCAGTTTTGTACACAGTTTGTATTAGACTAAAATAGAAATAAACATCCAAACAATGAAACGAAAATTAAGTCTAGATACTAAAACTGAGAATACAAAACCTACTAGATTAACTTTGATTAGGTTTATATATTATATAAAACCAAACATTTGTTTTTCACTCGTGACCATGAAAGTGACACTATTTACCATATTAATGGTAATGAAGGAATACAATTGTTTATTGCAATTAAGCCTTACTTAATATTCCAGTTTCATAAATACAATTCGGAAGAACTTGTTATTGTCTAAAGTGGTTTGAGATAACACAATTTGACTTATAACTTGACGATTCTTGTACTGCCTGTTGATCGAACCCACTATAGCTAGGGGAACCCTAGCTGTAGTAGCTGACGCCTCAATCATTGCTAAATAGGTCAATAAAAGATATGGTATTACTCGTATATTCTTTAATGTATCTAACGAACCTTCTTGGTTGAGAACCTGGTACAAATCCCGAGGTTTGTGGATCCTATACCCATTTGACTTATTTGGTGTTGCGGTTGAGACGTCGACTGAAATACCAAGAATCCCGAATTCGATACCCGGGCAGTACAAACATTTGTGTGCATGAGCATGTCTGTTTGTAATGGTCTGGGTATTTTCTATGTATAATATGTATTTACAAAAAAAAATGTATATAAGTATGTTTATCCGTAGCTTAGTACCCATAATACAGGTTTCACGCTTAACTTGGGGCTAGATGGCGCTGTGTGAATGTCAGTTGCTATTTATTTATTTATACTCCGCCGTGGACTGGTGGTTACCACAAGCAATGCAGTTTTGGGTTCGAAAGTTTGTCATTGTGTATGTGTATTGTATTATAGCATCTAACTTGTCCGTGCATCTATCTACTCACAAGACACCACAATCAGTTTCAGGGTCTAATTTTACACATTGAACGCCATGGGTTGTCAACTGTTGGGCGACAAACAATAGAAATTCTTTGTGTCTGGTTTCATGGCAGTCAAAGGGTTAAAGGTCAGAGTTATCCGCTCGAATGTTTAGTGGGAAACCAATAGGAAATCTAATTGTTTGTTGGAAATGAGTCCTACTTACACAACCAAGCTATATGCTGCGCGAGTCAAATTAGTTTTCTAATTACGATTCTACATGCCCAAAAGTACAGCACTGTTGTTTTGTGAATTGTTTATATTACGATAGCATTTATCAGTTTGTATCATATTATCTGTGGTTTAACTATGTTTAAATAAAACTGATAAATTATTTTATTTTTAGAAATTAGAACGTGTAAAATGATTTAGCATTACATCTCATAAATTCCATAATTAATCCAAAACTTAGTGATAGTATAGAACTACAATATACTACAAGTATGCTCGTATTTATTAATACAATATTACGCGGAGATAATCCGTTAAGTGTTACAAAAGACGCGGCCGCGTGCGGTTTGCCTTCACCCAAAAATGCTAATCGCAAGCGCAGGCGCAGTCTAACGGTAAACCGAGTGATCATTGACACCATTATGTATTAGGACACTTCCCATAGAAACCATAATACATTTAGTGTAAGTATTTTTGTCCTTATCGAATATGTAGTCAGGCTCATAAACAATAAATAAATATTCACTGACAACCACACAGCGCCGTCTAGTCCCAAATTAGAAAAGAAAGAAAGAAAAACACTTAGACCAGGGGGTAACCACAATCTTTTAAAACAGTTCGTTATAATGACCGTCAGCATTTTTTGCCAGAAAAGACGAAGTAATATTATTGTAACACTGTTTTAAGAGATGGCGGTAACCCCCCAGTACGCACAGACATATTCATGCACACAAATGTTTGTACAGCCCGTGGATCGAGCGGGAACCCTTAATATAATAAGCAGACTTCTCAACGATTTCACCACAAAGGTTGTTCAATAAATAAAACTTTACACTGATCTTAATTTGCGACTATTGACACTAAGTAGGCTTGGGTGGTTACATCATTCTTCGCTCTATAAAATACTTTTATTAATTAGTTTACTCTTATTAATTAGTTTTTAATTACGTAGTTAAGTGTACAATTAATTATAGGTAACACCACATGCATTTTATCTTACTTTTACTACGCCACGGGATATCTGGCGCAAATGGGGGGACCTATGTCCAGAAGTGGACTGCGATAGGTTGAAGAGACTACGCCACTACCATTTACACCGCTTCCCAGTGTACTTCCTCTACTACTGGTTCCTCATTAAGGGATTTATTTACGGCATATTGGATTCATAGATGGCGGATCGCCAGCAAACAAATAATACATTTAAGCACCAACAAAAGAGTTCACGTTCAAGGTTAATGATTGAACAATACATTAAAACGCGTAACCGTAGCAAATGTATGTATGTAAATAAATGTTGTGTGTTAGTATTACATTAGTGGAATAAGTTAACTTGTTTCTAGACGTTTTCTTTTTATTAGCAAACAATTCATATAGTAATTAATATAAATTACTTTAACAAGCTCGCTTTCTCTCTCAATCATTGAGGGGGATCTAGTTTAATTGACGACCCATGGTGTTATTGGTTGTTACGTCGGCTTCTACATCAAGGTTTCCCGGTTCGATCCCCGGGCAATACAAACATTCTATGCCTAAATATTTATTTATTCCAATTACACATTAACATTACAGTAAGCCCAATTCGTTAATGTATAAAATCTAAACGACACTATTTTCCTTAAAATTAAAATAAAATAATAATAAAAATAATTTTGCAACATGTCTTTTGTATGGTCTGGGTTTTTTTCTATGTATAATTTAATTTGTATGTATTTACAAAAAAGTGTATAAGTATGTCTATCCGTTGTTTAGTACCATATTACAGCTAGATGCTTAGTTTGGGACTATGTATGAACAGTGACAGTGGATATCAAAAGGTCCTTTTAAAGAACATATCAACCACATGAGGTTTACTGCTAAACATAAGGTCATACACCAATAATCCTCGATACAGATTTTTGTAGTGTGTAAGGATATTAAGGGTTTACAGGCGCTCATTAACCCTTTGAACGCCAGCCATCCAAACGCAATAGAAATCTATTGTTTCTAACGCCTTTAGGTGTCATGCGCGATCAATGGGTTAATACTATCAGGATTCATCCCAGTGGATCATATAACATTAGGAGCGAAATATCCCTGAAAGGCAAATACGTATTGGGGAAAACAGATAATCATGATTATTTTAACCCATTTAGAGCGTCGGTGCGCATTGGTGTGGACTGTTGCCCTCCTATCTGGTGGATGCAGTTTCAAATCCCGCCACGTACCAATGCATTTTCGAAATTATATGTACGATATCCGACGCTCTTACGGTGAAGGAAAAACATCGTGAAGAAACCTGCGCACACCTCCGAAGAAATTCAAAGGTTTTGCGTGAAGTCGGCCAATCCGCAGTGGGCTCGCGTGGACGACTAAGGCTATACACCTTTACGGGAAGGCTTCACGGTGAGGACGTATAATGAGCTGAGAATGATGATGATACGCGTTTATGATGCGGACACAGTAGAAAATCTATTGTCGCCTGACTCCGCGCGGTGTTCGCGGCAATCTACCTGTTAATTTGAAATACAATATTTTTGATCAAAACGTAAACGTTCACGTAACAAGATTTGCGTTTTCGATTTCTCTTCAGGGTATACAAATGCAGCAGTTTACAGCTTTGCAGATTTAAAATATATTAATAATACATCGATACATAAACCTGACCGTCTCGATTGGAAACTCGATGTCAAATCACCTGATGATTACGCAACCATTCGTGCACATGTTCGACATCTTTAAGGAAAATGTTCGAGAAAACTTTCTACGAGAATAAAGGATTTGTTTATGTATATTTTATAGCTACTTCAAGCTCAGACCATGTTATCATTTAGTGTTATAGAATGCATTTCGTAAACGATATCAAAAATGGGCTCCAATTCCGCTTATTTTAAAATGCGCTAATAGTATCGCGTTTGTGTCTGAATAGTAAAATATGCACTCATTTGTTCTGTTTTATGGTAGGTTTTAATTGGTATACCATTAGACAATCATTCTACTATATAATTAATGTTAATCCATTAACATGTAAATTGTAAAAAAAACTCACCACGCGGCCATTCTCTATCATCTACTTCTTTTTTTTTAAGAGTGTACAGGACGATCAGGACGCTCACCTGATGGTAAGTGATACGCCTGACCATGACAGAGCGGCATTGAGGGAGACCAACAACTGATCGACAGTTATTATTCTTCGTCAATGCCGCACTGCGCCCGACACCAGAGACAACAGATGTTAGGTCTCTTATACCCGGTAATTTCACTAGCTACAGTGCCCTCATCCCGAAACACAAAAGTGCATAACACTTCTGTTTCACAGGACGATATGTGGCACTGCGGTGGTACCTACCTAGACGACTCAGTATCGAGTCTACCACCTAGTGAGAAACTAAATATTCGGCATCACTTGTAAGACGGTAGCGAAACGGCGAAGACGTACTTATTTACTGATAATGTAGAATTTGTTGAAGTAACAGTCGGTGGTGTCAGGCCGTGTAGTTTCAGAAGCTTGGCTCTACATGAGATTTTTTAAAGCACAATTATATGGTCGTCTTGGCAACATTTTACATAAAATATTTTGATGGGATACAATAGGTGAATTCACAACAAACAAACTCACAACAAACTACACTTCTTATTTTTTACAGAATCACTTATCGCTGTTGGTCGCAGGTGGCTTACACAGCTTCAAAGAACGAGCCTAAAGATGTCCCAGTGTGGGTCGCGAACCTCGGCTAAGGGGGTTGCAGGGGGCTAGGTAACCTAGTATAAATTTGGGGAGAAAAGTCACCGGGTACGTACCGGTATCGAGGATAGGAACTGATGGAACCTACAGGGACTCGCCACGAAGGCCCCTGCCGGCGGGGGCGGGGTCTCGGTCTTGAAGTGTTGCGTGTGTTCTGAGATGCTCTACATGCTTTGCTCACCGCGATGGCGACAGTGATGGGATCGTAAACGTCCAAATATTTTTGAACATATTCTATTAAAAACAGGGACCAAGTCCTTTTTCGTTCCTGTCCATCGCGTTTTTTCCGCAAGTATTTTCCGCCAGTTTCTGCTTCGTTTCTGTTCCCTAAGCCAAAACTTACAAAACAGTAAATATAGGCAACCGTTTTCACTTAAACGACTCACCTAAACGACCTCGGCCATTTACAATATGCTAAAGAATAACGGTGCATTTTTTGTGCAAACCATTAGAATGGCAGATAACTTTCACACGCAGGAAGATTGGCGGCGCGTCTGTCTGGTAGAAATCCATCAATATTCCAAGCGCGGGCGCACTTTCGATGGACGAAGCCTTGCAAATCACAATAATTTACAGCTTTCGCCAACGTACCTTGAAATATTATCATGGTTATTTTATTTGGTTTATTTCATAGGCTAACAAGCAGACGGATCCTTTGAATGAATAAAATCATTTCTTCGGATTAAACTGCGGTAAATTTAATGTCGTAATAAGGAGTAATTAGTCGATACCATAATGAGGCTGAAACTGGCCGAAAAATTCTAGCAGAAAATATATGGCGGATGAAAAAAAAACCCAAAAATAGGCTATTTACAATAAAGTATGTATTTTAAAATCTAAACAATTTGGATGTTACAGTCAAAAGTTATAAACTAAAACAGCCTTTTTTGAAAACAAGTCTTTTCGTCTCAAGCCAAAGTTTTTCTAGAATTTTCTGCTAGTTTCAGCTTCATGATACCATATCCAAAATAATATATAAATACGACGACTCGTTTGGTGTAATGGTTGCGACGAATTACAAACATTTGTGTGCATGAACATGTATGTATAAATTGGTCTGGGTGTGTCCGAATCTAAACTATGTATGTTTACACATACATAGTTTAGATTCGGATACATATACTTATACATACATTTATATGTATAGTATGTATGTATAAGTATGTTTATCCTTTGTTTAGTACCTACCCATATAACAGGATATAGCTTAGTTTGGGGCTAGATGGCGCTATGTGAATTTCAGTGGATATTTATTTCCTTATAAATAAAATGTTGCAATGATATTCGCGACGAAATCTTTGTACTTCAATTTGAATTCCGATGAATGCAAGTTTCTTAATACTATAGCTACATTTGAGTGCATTCATCGAGTGCACTGTTACAGTGTAGCCACGTCGACTGCAATTGAGGCAATACGTTGCGTTGCATCAATCATGTCTTGGCCGCACGTTCGTCATCGTCTTTCCAGAATGATCCTGATCGTACATACAACTGTGGGTAGTAAGGATGTTATTTATCATCGCATTTACAGTTATTCGGGTGCTGTGACAATGATATTCTGTATATATAAAGGGTGCTAAGTTAAAACTTTGCGAACATTGCAGATATCGTCACGTTTCTCTGTCTTTTCAACATTTTGCAGTTCACCGCGAGACATAGTTCTCCCTCATATTGTGTAAGAAATCCCGGTCCTCCGTTTTCCTTATCAGTCTTCACCAATCGGAAATGCTTCACATGTTTAGGTTAATTATACTATACAGTACAGTTTTCCCGCTTTTTTAATGCTTGGAATAACTTCGTGCATCACGTTAATTATAACGATTGTATTTTTAATCCACCGCACTGCCATATTGTGAGCCAATCCTACATCCTTACAAACTTTCCTCAACCATTGAGTGAAAACTGAAGTTCGATTGTCGATATGTCTGTATATATTTAATCTGGTAGCTAAGTATGGGACCCACCGTGCTCAAGTTTAACTTTAATAAATATCAATCTATCTATTTAGATAAATAAATGTGCCTAATCTTAAATTAATCTATCCAAGCTAATTTTCTTCCCCCGTTGAACCTAGGCCCATGGGCCCATAGTGCGCCATCCCTCCCGATCCTGCGTAACCTGTATATTCCAGATATGATAGGTATAAGTTTTAACCGCTCAGCGTAGACAATTGATTCATCTATTGTTTGTTGCGAGTTTCCATTTACACCCGTGCTAAGTTCGACCGTACGTGGTGGAAGTTTTATTCACGCGTGTGCTAATATAACTTATATTATAATCGAATTTCCAAATTATACCATCATGCAATGTTCTCGCCTATTTGTTTTTTTTTTAAAGTAAAAAACAAGATCACAAGTTCACCCAGCCGACCGGGCACGCACTCAGGTGCAGTCTCAAACCCGATGACATTCACAGTGACTCCTTTGATCTACATTTTAAAAAAAACTCGACGAGACAACCAATTTAAATTGCAACAGACATGAACCGTTAAATCTCTCTTGATTTAACGTGCGTTATTTTCTGTCGCATATGATTTATTTACGATTGAATAAATTGAATTTAGATTTTAATCTCTTATAAAAATTTTAAAGACAAGAGGAAAATCTAGCAGAAACAAAAGCAAATCAAGACGAATATAAAAAGAGTTCTTAGTTTTTTCAAAAGTTGTACACTTGTTTTCTGTAATACTTTAAGTTACTTTTTATTAATAAACAATAATAAGAACTTCCTATCCTACATACTTGGACACCAATATTTCTAACTAGAATCTTATTTCACGTACATATATAATGTAATCACCACATTTTTAAATAATAAAATTTCTATGGACCATAAAAACATAGGCATAAAGATCTAGTAGAAAATTTTTTTTTTTTTTTTTATTTTAACCAGATGCTAAAAGTTGAAGGTATTAGTTGCAATCTTTAATGATTTATAATTTAAATGTACAGAAATTTGTAATTTTGACTTTCGATATAAATAAATACATACTACATTTAATAGTTTCCTTTATAAGTGGTTGACCCCCTTACCACAATCATAATTTAGGCAAAAATTGTAACACTAATAGAAATTCAAGGCATGCTACAAGGAAATAGTAATTGCCCGCACAGACAGCTTCTGGCCTTGGATAAAATATTTGCAATTTTAATATGCATAGCTTTATTGGACACTGCATAGAGACATCGTCTTAATATTCTCAAATAAGTTTCCAAACCAAATCAAACATCCAATACTGCCAAAACAAAATGTAGGCATAGTATTTGTTATTCACAATCACTACTTTTTTTATTACATGACTAATGCATTGTATAATAATTGTCATTGAGTAGATAAACATTTATATTTTAAAATAAAAAAATATAACATTGGCACATGGTCTTTTGTGATGTTTCCCAATAAATTATTTTCTTTATTTCAAATTTGAATTATGGGTGCTCAACCTATTGCACAAGTTCTTTTCTTTAACAATATTTTTGCATTTTATATGCCTATTTTATAAAGAAAAATATTATGTAAACAGCATTCTGGCTCTTATTGCCGAAAAGCCTGATGGTGATTTTTCGAGGTAATGGATACCTACATGTTCACATGTATGTGCCTATTGCTAAGAAGCAGCATATATACTAAAGAATTTTGGTGTCACTAACATAGTTTATAAGTAATTTGTAACTAACAATTATGGGTGTCAGCCAGAAATTAAAAGGGTTTTTATAGCTACATTTCAGCCAATAAAATTACCTGGTATAAGAGATCTAACATCTGTTGCCATGGGTGTCGAACACAGTGCGGCATTGATGGAGAATAAGAACCGTTTGTCAGTTGTTGGTCTCAATCAATGCCGCTATGTCACGGTCAGGCAAAGCACTTACCATCAGGTGAGCGTCCTGACCATCATTTGTATACTTTAAAACATTAAAAATACTTAATTAATTATCAAATTTTTAAATTTAATGACCATACTCTTAACGAGCTAGCAAGAGTAGGTCTTAAATACCAAAGCCTTTGGACCAGAACCAATAATACCAATCTCATTAAGCCAGCTGAAAAAACTGGCTAAGAGACATCACACAGGCACTAGCAGCGAAATGGTTGACAGCAACACCAGGATTCAGGAAATCCAGGGAAGCCATGCCATCCTTGGACAGGAAACTATCTAGGTGCCTTCTAAACATGGACAGATATAGCCTATAACTGATGACAGGGACCATCACTGGACACTGTGCACTAAACAAACATTTCCAGCATTAGGTATCACAGACAGTCCTTCTAGCAGCTGTGCTAAGGTCTTAGGGCACAGGTGTAGCCCAGATCACCGGTTACACTCTCGAACACCCTGAGGGGACCAGGAAGACTAATCTGCTTTTGGAGGAAGGTGGGCTGGCTGGAGTAACCAGCAGGCTGCCATGGCTTGTGCACAATGGTCCACATAGAACTCCTAACTTGGTATGCACAAAAATTTAATTGTTAAACTTTTTACAATCAGAGTATAAACTAGATATTAATTATTTCCTTATTGTTTTAGGAAGGGGGGTTTTCCCCCAACAACATAGACCTCATGGTTAGCACATTCACTACAGTTATTTTTATATAGATAAGGCTGATATACCTATGTATCTGATCAATGTATATGCACTTTGTTTGGCCAGATTAGCAATCTAACAATCATCTAATAATACCAAGTCACAATTACATAACCTTTTTTATTATGCTAAAAGTGTATCAAAATCTTAATTGTTAGATATTTTGAGTATGTGAAAATGAAATATTGATTTTTATAGCTATGAACTATTCACTTAACAACATTATCATCTTTTTCCTGTCATATGTGTAAAGTTACATGCTTCTTAATATGTACATACAAAACCCCCACATGAAAAACTTTACACATTCGCTAATTAATGCAAGCTGCCAATTCTTGTTTATAACCTACGCTGTTTCGTAACAAAGAAATTCTGATTATATGACGAACGTACGTCTAGATAGCGCACAAGAGTGAAAGTGTTCAGTTAATGGCACCCACACAGTTAGGTTCATGGAAACTGCCTCAGTATTCAACCAAATCAATAAGAAACTGAAAACTGATCTGCCATGTCTGATAAGAACTGGATCGTAAACCTGAAAACATCAGACGATATAACGGTATACCGACCGCCAGACTGTTTTTATCGACAATGTGCAGCACAAAAACTCACCTTATAGTAGACATCCATAAGTATAACATCGGGAAGCGATCGCAAATCATTTCGCACACACTTAGACTCCTGCAAATAGTTCACTAAATTCGTAAGACACAACTCATACAAATTATCGGGTATTTTTTTAGCACGCATCGACGACGACGCGTCAGCCATTTTTGCGAGATGAAACAAAACTCGCTTCATTTCGTTGAGCCACTTGACAGGTGTTCGTAATAGCCTTAGCCCGTGCGAATTTCAGATTGCTTTATTCACTCGTTATTGGTTAATCTGAAGCTTATTTTCTGAGCTTAATTTAAGACTGTGATTTCTATTGGCTAAAATTGTATGTACCATACTCAAAATATTGTGATCCTTTGCTGGCAATAAGCCCAGAGCCAAGGTGTTATGCGCAAAGCAAGGGTTGTGTAAAAGGGACAGCCTAATGACTTTATGTTTCGACTTTTATGTAGTCTCAGTGGTCTCAGCTGGTTTTCAAAATATTCTGTCAACGTGTCAGCTGACTAAGTGGACGCGGAAGTTAAGGTGTACTGAGTGAAAGCAAATGCGATTGCTTATTTAAAACCGAAGATAACATCGGGTGAATGAATATGAATATAATTTACTATTCATAATTACTATCTTTTGATAATGAGACACGCGTTTGACTAAGGGTAATACAGCGTTAAACATAGAAATGGTTTTTCTCACTTATCTTTATCATTAACTAATCTAATCAAAGTGCGAATAGTGTTTTCAAACTTCGTTTCTTTATTTATTTTCTCCTATCAACCATTTATTCGTAAGGACCAAAATAGAATCGCTTAGGACATAAGGACGGTCAACGAACTATGTTTTCATAAACTCAGAACTAATGCAAACATACTTTATTAACATGTCAGCCACGTCACGTACGTAATCAACTATGGTTGAATTTGTTGACAGTTTTTCAAACAGTTTAGAATATATTTTAAAGTGGCTTACAGTAATCTCTAAAAACGCTATTACAATAATATTACTTGCCTTTTCTGTATCTTTAAAGTAATACTTCTTAGACATAATAATAATAGTTTTAAAAGGTGGCGGTTACCCCGCAGGTCCTCACTTGTCGTCGGTCGGATGTATATGTATTTTAATCGGAAAACAAATTTTATATCAACATATCAACGCCGACATTTAATAGTTTTCAACACGTGTGAAAAGCTTCACATAATATGGTCTGCCATTGGAGCCTCCGATTAGTATATGGATCCGGCACGTCAGGCCAGTTGTAAATGGTAGATACCACAGGACCAGATATCGTCCCGTGAAAACCGGAATACCTAAAGGCGAAAGCTTTTAACTAGTGTACATTACTATTGCCCTATGGTGCTGAAACATAATTGACTAAGTTGCCTTAGTTGATACCACGTTGATACATAAACGCTCAACGTCAGCCAGCGAAGAAAAGGGCGGGGTTCCTCTTTTATAATAAAGGTACCGCAAACGGCTGATCTGACTGGTCTTAAATAAAACCACTCATGTACTTTTGCAATACATGGCAAACGGGGTATAACATATCGACCGCGTTTTTCGATTTCAATCTCGTCCACAAGTTTGTTATGACTTCTGGTAGCAAGTAATCAAAACTACATAAACCTAATTTTTGTTGCATGAAAAAATATTTCGATATAAACTATCATCCTATTAAGTGATGTCACAACACTAGAAAATTGCCATCTCAACTTGTCACGAACTATACATACTGCACAAGATTTCCTTTCATATAGGTAGGTGGTGCAGATGAAATAAAACAAAAATATTAATTCTAACATTTTAATTCAGACATTTTTAAACTAAACATTAACACTAAAATTGTTAAACAACACGTTCGTGCCGTAACTAAATTATCATCCTTTAAAGCTGTCCTACAGGAAATAAATGCCTTCCCATCCAATTTTACACAACTTGTCGATAATACAGAATATATTGTATGTAAAAAAAGTGACCGGTGACAAAAATCTTAAAATATAGTAACAGTGTGCATTTAATATTTATGTTTATCTATTATTCAAAGTTGAACATTAGTTTTTCTTTGAGTTTATGAAATATGGCTAACAGTACATATTATAATTACCATAAGTTTGTTCTTTGGTTCCGTGACATTGTCTTTCATTATCAAATTAGAGCATAATGTTGAACATCAGTTACTTAAAGTACAATTTTAACATAGTATCAGATATTGTGAAATAATAACAGGGTGCCAGAGCAAAAACTGATTCCAAACAATTGGGTATTTGACACCACTAATCGTTGACGCACTTTTTATGAACTGTCAAAAAGGAACGTTTCCATATATTTTGTATGAGATTATTGATATGTGACGTCATTGCTCACTATCATCAATTGACCTAATATTTATTGGTTTCAGTGTATTTAAAAATACAATATTGCAAATAAACAAAGTGATCAATGAAACGACATGTAAAATAAAGTATGCTTTTATAAAATAAGGTTTGGTATTTTATTGCGAATGGTGGAGAATACCGAATTGATTTCGCACATACCATTGACTAATAGATTGCAACTCGTTATTTACAGTTACCAACAAGTTATCCGAAATAGAGTTCTCGTGCCAATTTGTTTAATGTTTAAGTCACTTTTATCGCCAAGTAATAAAATGACCCGAGTCTCTGGTCGACTCGACGCGTTTCGTAGCTTACTTCTTGCCAATAGTAAACTTCGACACGGACTCCAGCAGGTTGATGTACGCGGCGTGCTCGTACGCCGTACTGAAGTCGGACAGCTTCTGCACAAACTCATTGCTGACACCTTTCTCTTCTAGCAA
This sequence comes from Leucinodes orbonalis, assembly GCA_019425675.1. Taxonomy (NCBI): domain Eukaryota; kingdom Metazoa; phylum Arthropoda; class Insecta; order Lepidoptera; family Crambidae; genus Leucinodes; species Leucinodes orbonalis. Next base: position 37,752 of record PQWD01002980.1, on the reverse strand, counting down.
GTTCATCAGGAGGTCGTACAGGTACTGAAATTGAACAAATGTTGAGTTAATATGTGGAGAAGTAAATATTAACTATAATGGATATGATATATAAAAATTTAATTACAATTCATAAAGAAAAACTACAACTGGAAACCACAAACTTATGTTTTGATTTTTTTAATGTGTAATGCAACTCAATATCATTTAACTCTATTTCAATTATTTGTTTAAAAATAAGTATCATCATATTACTAATTAGATTCAAAAATAAATTTAATTTTGTGAAAATATATAACACATATTATGTGTTACTAAATTAATATAAATAAGACTACAAAACTTATGATTGGATGGATTGGCAAAAATATTGAAATTCTATTCCAAAAAGTAAATTTGTGTTTAAAAGTGTATTTCTATGTATTTTTCAAAAGCTAAAAAAGCGTACACATTTGAAAAATCAGTATTCATACGAATTTTAACAAGTATTCTAGGATATTCCTTATGATTTAAAAAATAAATAATAATTGTAGCATTTCTTCGAATATTTCCCATATATTTACCGGAAATCAACTTCAAATCGATGCATTTATATCCCCCGATTTAGGCACTCAACGTTACATGTACAATAGCGTCCAGTGTGGCAAAGAAATGGGGTGAATTAGGATACGTGAATTCGACCGGGAATCGAACCCACGCTCTGTATGACCTACAAAGCGTTGTCACCATTGGTCCAGGCCAACAAACAAATTAAGATTCGAAAATGGTCATAGCTATCTTGAAACACATTTTAAATTAATATAGTTTATATGCATTGTACAATCAAATTCAGGCATGTTTAAATAAAATTATGTAATAAGTGTCTATTCTCTAGTGATATTAGTCCAAGTTAGCATTCAACATCACCCTGTCTTGTCTAAGATGAAACCGTTGTGGAAAGGTCTTATTACTAACTCTTGATTAAGACTTTCAAATCATAAGCCATCAGTTTATACAGCACAGGACCACCATGTGCAGGTAATATGCAACTGAAATGCTTTGTTTGGTATTTTTGCCATTTCACTATATACAAATTGCGTATCGATGGCGATTAAATAAGAAAGAAAATACGTAATGTTGTATACTGACCCCATCAAGGACGTCTCCTGCGACGGCGTACACTTTGTCGTTCCATTCGCCTTTGTAGATAGTCACCTCGTCAATGCCAAAGATGTCATCTGCAAACACAAATATTTTCAAATTATATACAACCAAAATATTTTCAGAATAAATGCTATAAATGGTCAAAGACCCATTAGACTCCTAATAAATGTCCCTTTTTTGTATTGTCTTTCTGTAATAAATCTTTAAGCAAGCAATTGAATTCGGTAACGTATTTTTTATTAAAACTCTTTAAAGTGTACGAAACATGCCTTCAAAAAGTTTCCAAATGCTTTATATATTTTTTGTGAGAATGTGAATTAAAATTTAGATGTGATAATTCGTCAATTGCTCATGATTGGTGTGACTGTTGCCTTCTGATCTGGAGGGTGCAGGTTCAAATCCCACCACGCACCAATTTGTTTTTGAAATGATATGTATGTTATCGTCACTCTTACAGTGAAAGAAAACATCGTGAGGAAACCTGCGTAAGTTTGTGGAAAGGTCGTGCCCCTCAGTGGGTATGTATCTGTGATGATGTGTTTTCATAAAATAGTTTTTCTCTGTCTATGTGTACAAGTATCCTACAAGCTTATACATAACACCCTCGACCATCGAAAACCATCACACTATAGATTTCTATCGCATTTTGTTTTTCAATGATCAAAGACAAAGTTCCTCTATTATTGGTTCAAAAATGTAATCGTTTTTATTTCAACTATCCCTACTGAAAAATAATATAAGTCTCAATAATAAACATAAATCATAATAAATATAAACTCACTAAACTCATCGCCAGCGTTCGACGGCGGCTCCTGCAGGTACGAGCAAGTGAAACTGAGGGTGGTGTCGCCCGCACGAGGTCCACCTCGAACTGCGGCTTCGACCTCATCTCCGAGAACTCCTGCTTCTCAGGCGTCGCGTCGGCTCCCGAAGTCGTCCGAGTCCACCGTGTGGTTCACGTTGAATGTAATGTTTATTCTGACAACAAATGGTTAAATATGAATGAACTTTCGATGCTAGAAAAAGTTATACATATTTCATGACAATACTGAATCATATGATCTATCTTTATTTAGTAATGAGAATGTAATTTAAATCTATACTAATATATAAAGCTGAAGAGTTTGTTTGTTTGTTTGAACGCGCTAATCTCAGGAACTACTAGTTCGATTTGAAAAATTCTTTCAGTGTTAGATATCTTATTTATCGAGGAAGGCTATAGGCTATATATCATCACGCTACGAGTAATAGAACGGGAGCAGCAAATGTTTCAAAATCGGGGGTATTTTTTCATACTTGGAGCTTCCGCTGCGGCTGAGTAAACGGTTAAAGTTTCACAAAGTCATGTATGAGAGTATTGTTCTCCTTTTAAAGGTCTACAAAAAAGTCCGCGACAGCATATGTCATATTGTGGCGGACCTATCACTCTCGTCAGTGCTGGTTGAAGGAAAACAACTTCTTATGCGACCATCGTTTATTCTCCAATAACTAAGACTAATACATTTATTTGATGTTAGTATACAAGAGGGTTATGTTTATGTTAGAACATTATAGATACCTACATTACTTCAGAGTACATTGACCTAAATTTAATATGCACGTGGGGTGGCATATATCTTCCCCCTTTATTTAAAAAGTTTTTTAGAAAATATATTAAAATGTATATGCCAACTAATGATTACTCTTAAAATTACACAAACGGAATACACTTCACTACACTATTTAAAAAAAAAAAGTCTACTACACAATAACTTGTTTTGCGGGGAAGAGCGTTTGACCTCGCTCTTCTGGCCACTACAGCAGCGGCAGGATGGACAGGTACCTCACGCAGCTCTCGACGTATGTAATTTCCATAGTTGTATTTGCAACGTTTCCACATGAAGTAGAGTAGAATCGCGACGAGAATTGTCGTAATTGCTATAAGGTAGTTTTCTGTTTTCGAAACGTACTGGTGTGTGGTGGTCTCCGTTGCTGATGCTGCGTTGCCCGCTCCATTCTGGGCAATAATTATCTCTTCCTTTGCGATACGGCTGCTACCTTTTCCCATCTTCTTGCGTTTGTGTAATATTATATGAAAAAATATATGCGAAAATCTCGTGCGCGTTGATTGACGAAAAATCAAAGATTGAATCGTACCACAGGCTTGCTCACTCGACCCGATCTGGTTGTGATCTCTTTGTTGATATTGAGACCCACCTTATTTGTCCGAGAAGTGTCGTTTTCGAATGATGTAATGGTAAACGCAGGCTTGAGACGATCTATACTGATTATTTTCTCTGTATCTGCTTGTAATATCTTAAAATATTTATCGTTTCTCTCTAAAACCTTGAAACCCGTATAAGGTGGCGTTAAAGATTTCACTATTCTATCACATCTAACAAAAACATGAGTGCACTTTTGTAAATCTGGATGAACGAAAACGTTCGCCTGTTTAACTTCTCGTTTTGGTACAGCTGACATATTAGAAATCTTCTTGCGTAAGTCGCTTAAAAAATTTTCATTCTCGAAAATTATTTGCCTTTGCGGCTGAAAATAATCGCCTGGTAATCTTATGACCTCGCCATAAATCATCTCAGCGGCACTTATTTGAGTATCATCTCTTAAAGATGCTCTCAAACCTAATAGCACAGAAGGTAATTCTGCAACCCAATGTGTTGTGTTACCTCTGCATACCAAAGCGGTTTTTAAAACTCTATGCCATCGCTCTACAGTTCCATTTGCTTGAGGGTGGTAGGCACAAGTTCTTATTTTATGAATACCCATTCTTTTAGATAGGTTCAAAAATAAACTGGATTCAAATTGACGTCCTTGATCCGTTGTTATCCGTAAAGGACATCCAAAACGACATATCCAACCCGAATAAACAATATTTGCTATGGTCTCCGCTGTAATATCCTTTATAGGGAAAGCTTCTGGCCATCCAGTTTTCCTATCAATCATCGTCAATAAGTAGCGATACCCATTGCAATACTGTAGAGGACCCACTATGTCCAGATGAACATGTTCGAAGCGGTTGCTATAGGTAAAATTACCAAAACGTGACATGGTATGTCTCTGAATCTTGGACTTCTGGCAATCTATACAACTTCTGGCCCATAAGGTAACATCTTTGTTTATAGATTTCCATATATACCTTTCTCGCATCATCCGTCTCGTTGTTCTAATACTCGGATGACTGACACCATGTACAGCGTTGAAAGCTAACTCCCTGAATTCGTGTGGCAAATATGGTCGAACGTTGCTCATCGATACTTCGCAGTAAATAGGTACATCTGTATTTGGTAATCGTAGTTTACTGAACTTTAGGTGTTTCGATTGCTTGAGAATTCGTAATTCATCGTCCGATTCTTGTACCTGGGCCAATTTTCTGTAATCTATTGGCGAAGGTATACTAATTGAAGCTATCCTGGACAAAGCGTCGGCCACCACATTTTTGGAACCACTAATATGTTCGATTGTCGTGGCAAATTGCATGATAAAGTCTAAATGGCGTAACCTTCTAGGGGTGTCATTCTTACCAATTGCATTTTTCTCGAATGAATGGATCAATGGTTTGTGGTCTGTATAAATTGTTAGTGGTCGTCCTTCTACTAAATAACGGAAATGTTTAATAGCCATGTATATTGCCAATAACTCTCTATCAAAAGTGCTATAACATTGTTGTGCCTTGCTCAACTTTTGAGAAAAAAATCCTAATGGCTTCCAATCATTCCCATCCTTTTGTTGCAATACTGCTCCCGCGCAAGTGCTCGAACAATCCGTCATAATAGCTATGGAGGCATCTGATGACGGAAATGACAGCATAACGGCATTCTGAAGCATTTCTTTGCATTGTTCAAAGGCTCTAGAAGATTCATTGGTCCATGTTATCTGAGTATTGTCCTTTTTCCTACAACCGTGTATGTAATTGTTTAGCTTAATTTGAACATCGGCTGCGCGTGGGAGATGAGACCTGTAGAAATTTAGCATTCCTAAAAATCTTCTAAGCTCTTCTACTGTCTTTGGCTTGGGATATTCTTGAATGACCTTGATTTTATCTTCCAATGGTCGTAATCCTTCTTTCGATATGTGGAAACCTAAAAAATCTAATTGAGATTTTCCGAACTCGCATTTTGCCATGTTAAGTGTTATACCAAACCGATTGAGTCGTTCAAATACTTTTCTCAGATGTTCTTTGTGACTATTCGAGTCCGATGATGCAATTATGACGTCATCAATATAACAGAATAAAAATGGCGTATTTGTAAAATTTGGTAAAAAGTCAATATCTTGAAAAACAACATTATTAAGGAATCTTTGGAAGGTTTGAGCTGCATTTCTTAATCCGAAGCTCATTTTTGGAAACTCGTATAGCCCAAATGGAGTAGTTATTGCTGTCTTTTCGATATCGCTCTCATGTACACTTATGTTATGGTATGCTCGTTGTAAATCCAATCTTGAAAATATCTCTTTCCTGCCAGCAAGTAAGTACAGTCTTGTATGCGGGGAATCGGATATCGGTCTGGTTTCGTAATCGCGTTGAGTCGACGGTAATCTCCACAAGGTCGTAATTCTCCATTTTTCTTTGTCACAACATGCAAAGGAGTCGCCCAACAACTTTTGGAAGGTCTACATACACCCATGTCTATCATACGTTGAAACTCGGCCTTTACCTTGTTATATTTATCGGGAGGCAAAGGTCGCGGACGCGCGTATACAGGTGGTCCGGTAGTCTCTATGTGATGGACGACAGAATGTCGTGGAGTCTCCTTAAAACAAAGCGGTTTTGTAATATCAGGAAACTCTAACAGTAGATCACTATAAACGTTTTTAAAGTCAATTGTGTTCACTGGTAACTGTTTAGACAAAGTCACTGAGGCAATAACACTTAAGTTTGTCACTTTGTCTATAAGTTTTTTATGGCAAACATCCACTAATAGTTTATAATGTCCTAAAAAGTCAGCTCCCAGTATTGGTTGCTGGACCTGAGCAATAACAAATGTCCACTGGAAAGATCGACGCAAATCAAAATCTAATTGTAAAGTCTTAACACCAAAAGTTTTGATTTCACTACCGTTTGCAGCATATAGTATATAGTCATCACACATTGCACGGTTTTTTATTTTTGTCACAGGTAATACAGATATATTTGCACCGGTGTCCACTAAAAACTTAAGTCCAGATTTCTTGTCGAAAACACATAGGCGGTGATGAGGAGTAATGGTGCTGATCTCCGCCGGCGATTGCACCTTGATTAGTTTTCCTGATCGGATTTTTTATTCCATGCACACGGTTCTATGCATTTCTTTGCTCTATTACGGAACCGATGATGATAAAAACATAACCAGTCAGCATTTTCGGGTGTGCGACTGCGACGAATCATATTACACCGTCGTGACGTGGACCGCGAGGTCGACGAACGATAATTATGTTTCCGATAGTTTGATCTACCTCTTTGCAATTCCTTCACTTGCAAACTGAGCTTTGAAATTTCGGAAATGAGAAATGCGTTGTCAGTACTGCTTGAACCGGTTTGCATTGCCGCGACGTGTAGAGGTTGAGAATTCTCCATCACCTTATCGGCTATTGCTGCTAACTTTTCAAAGTCTTGCCCATCACACACTGCTAAAACTCCTCGCACTGACGATGGAAGGTGCCCTTGCCACATTAAAGATAATGTGTCGTCACTAATTTTACCACGCGCCAAATCTCGCATACGGCGCAATAGCTGAGAGGGTCTTTGATCTCCCAGCTCCATTTCGCTAAGCAGTTTTTGGAATTGTCGGTTCTCGGACTCTTCATAAACTGCAAGTAATCGACATTTGAGAGTCTCGTATTTATTGACTTCTGGAGGCTTGAGTAATATGTCTGAGACCTGTTGGATGCATTCCTTGCCTAATTTAGCTACCACCAAATTGAATTTTGTTGCATCACTAACTTTTTGCGGTCCTAGAATCGCCTCGCATTGCACGAACCATAATCTTGGCTGATCGCACCAAAATTCAGGTATTCTTGATGAAACTGTCACTGGTGCCATATCCATAGAATCATCCTCGTTGGGAGAGTTGTCATGCTTTAACTGTTGCTGCATGTTTGATAAAGGCATCTTGATAGTTCGCGGAGTCTTAACTGGTCGTGTTACTTGAATGTCGGGGTCACCAATTATGTGGCGGACCTATCACTCTCGTCAGTGCTGGTTGAAGGAAAACAACTTCTTATGCGACCATCGTTTATTCTCCAATAACTAAGACTAATACATTTATTTGATGTTAGTATACAAGAGGGTTATGTTTATGTTAGAACATTATAGATACCTACATTACTCAGAGTACATTGACCTAAATTTAATATGCACGTGGGGTGCATATCTATCTTTTAAGGTTAGCTCACTATAACATATTTTTTGCTAAAAAAAGATTCTGAAATTGACCCCGAAACTTTTAAGTTGGAGGAGGGAAAATCCTATGTATAGTAATAAATGTAAGTGTTATCCTGAATTTAATGCGAGCGAAGCCGCGGGCAAAAGCTAGTAAATAATATACTGAGCACAATTCTCAAAAAGGTGTTAAAGATAATACTTTCAAATTTTGCTTCTTGTTTCAATTAATAAGAATAAGTATAAGCTTATAGCAATTTGACTTGCTTAAAAAACTGTTTGTTTAAATTTAGTGATTTTAAGTCCACAAAGATATCATACAAATATAATTGATACAGCTAATGCATACAGCTCTTAAGCTATTATCTACAATATATAAAAAATGACAACCCATCTGGTGTAATGGTTGATTCTGGGTTCGATCCCCGGCATTACAAGCATTTGTGTGCATGAAAAGTATGTTTGTATTAGTTGGCATGTTCTATATATCGTATTATATATATGTATGATTAAACAAAAACAGTATATCTAAGTATGTTTATTCATTGTTTGGTACCCATATTACAACAGATGGTGCTGTGTCAATGTGTGGCTATTTATTAATATAATTATTATAGTAGATATTAGAAAATCTATTTTCTATTGAATATATGCAACTGCATGGTTAAAAGTTTACTTATTCTAGATATGGTAACATAAGAAAAGATGGTAAAGTAACATGTAGGCACATACTAATTTCTGTATCATACATTTATGCAGAGAAAGACAAAANACTTCTGGCAATCTATACAACTTCTGGCCCATAAGGTAACATCTTTGTTTATAGATTTCCATATATACCTTTCTCGCATCATCCGTCTCGTTGTTCTAATACTCGGATGACTGACACCATGTACAGCGTTGAAAGCTAACTCCCTGAATTCGTGTGGCAAATATGGTCGAACGTTGCTCATCGATACTTCGCAGTAAATAGGTACATCTGTATTTGGTAATCGTAGTTTACTGAACTTTAGGTGTTTCGATTGCTTGAGAATTCGTAATTCATCGTCCGATTCTTGTACCTGGGCCAATTTTCTGTAATCTATTGGCGAAGGTATACTAATTGAAGCTATCCTGGACAAAGCGTCGGCCACCACATTTTTGGAACCACTAATATGTTCGATTGTCGTGGCAAATTGCATGATAAAGTCTAAATGGCGTAACCTTCTAGGGTGTCATTCTTACCAATTGCATTTTTCTCGAATGAATGGATCAATGGTTTGTGGTCTGTATAAATTGTTAGTGGTCGTCCTTCTACTAAATAACGGAAATGTTTAATAGCCATGTATATTGCCAATAACTCTCTATCAAAAGTGCTATAACATTGTTGTGCCTTGCTCAACTTTTGAGAAAAAAATCCTAATGGCTTCCAATCATTCCCATCCTTTTGTTGCAATACTGCTCCCGCGCAAGTGCTCGAACAATCCGTCATAATAGCTATGGAGGCATCTGATGACGGAAATGACAGCATAACGGCATTCTGAAGCATTTCTTTGCATTGTTCAAAGGCTCTAGAAGATTCATTGGTCCATGTTATCTGAGTATTGTCCTTTTTCCTACAACCGTGTATGTAATTGTTTAGCTTAATTTGAACATCGGCTGCGCGTGGGAGATGAGACCTGTAGAAATTTAGCATTCCTAAAAATCTTCTAAGCTCTTCTACTGTCTTTGGCTTGGGATATTCTTGAATGACCTTGATTTATCTTCCAATGGTCGTAATCCTTCTTTCGATATGTGGAAACCTAAAAAATCTAATTGAGATTTTCCGAACTCGCATTTTGCCATGTTAAGTGTTATACCAAACCGATTGAGTCGTTCAAATACTTTTCTCAGATGTTCTTTGTGACTATTCGAGTCCGATGATGCAATTATGACGTCATCAATATAACAGAATAAAAATGGCGTATTTGTAAAATTTGGTAAAAAGTCAATATCTTGAAAAACAACATTATTAAGGAATCTTTGGAAGGTTTGAGCTGCATTTCTTAATCCGAAGCTCATTTTTGGAAACTCGTATAGCCCAAATGGAGTAGTTATTGCTGTCTTTTCGATATCGCTCTCATGTACACTTATGTTATGGTATGCTCGTTGTAAATCCAATCTTGAAAATATCTTCTTTCCTGCCAGCAAGTAAGTACAGTCTTGTATGCGGGGAATCGGATATCGGTCTGGTTTCGTAATCGCGTTGAGTCGACGGTAATCTCCACAAGGTCGTAATTCTCCATTTTTCTTTGTCACAACATGCAAAGGAGTCGCCCAACAACTTTTGGAAGGTCTACATACACCCATGTCTATCATACGTTGAAACTCGGCCTTTACCTTGTTATATTTATCGGGAGGCAAAGGTCGCGGACGCGCGTATACAGGTGGTCCGGTAGTCTCTATGTGATGGACGACAGAATGTCGTGGAGTCTCCTTAAAACAAAGCGGTTTTGTAATATCAGGAAACTCTAACAGTAGATCACTATAAACGTTTTTAAAGTCAATTGTGTTCACTGGTAACTGTTTAGACAAAGTCACTGAGGCAATAACACTTAAGTTTGTCACTTTGTCTATAAGTTTTTTATGGCAAACATCCACTAATAGTTTATAATGTCCTAAAAAGTCAGCTCCCAGTATTGGTTGCTGGACCTGAGCAATAACAAATGTCCACTGGAAAGATCGACGCAAATCAAAATCTAATTGTAAAGTCTTAACACCAAAAGTTTTGATTTCACTACCGTTTGCAGCATATAGTATATAGTCATCACACATTGCACGGTTTTTTATTTTTGTCACAGGTAATACAGATATATTTGCACCGGTGTCCACTAAAAACTTAAGTCCAGATTTCTTGTCGAAAACACATAGGCGGTGATGAGGAGTAATGGTGCTGATCTCCGCCGGCGATTGCACCTTGATTAGTTTTCCTGATCGGATTTTTTATTCCATGCACACGGTTCTATGCATTTCTTTGCTCTATTACGGAACCGATGATGATAAAAACATAACCAGTCAGCATTTTCGGGTGTGCGACTGCGACGAATCATATTACACCGTCGTGACGTGGACCGCGAGGTCGACGAACGATATTTATGTTTCCGATAGTTTGATCTACCTCTTTGCAATTCCTTCACTTGCAAACTGAGCTTTGAAATTTCGGAAATGAGAAATGCGTTGTCAGTACTGCTTGAACCGGTTTGCATTGCCGCGACGTGTAGAGGTTGAGAATTCTCCATCACCTTATCGGCTATTGCTGCTAACTTTTCAAAGTCTTGCCCATCACACACTGCTAAAACTCCTCGCACTGACGATGGAAGGTGCCCTTGCCACATTAAAGATAATGTGTCGTCACTAATTTTACCACGCGCCAAATCTCGCATACGGCGCAATAGCTGAGAGGGTCTTTGATCTCCCAGCTCCATTTCGCTAAGCAGTTTTTGGAATTGTCGGTTCTCGGACTCTTCATAAACTGCAAGTAATCGACATTTGAGAGTCTCGTATTTATTGACTTCTGGAGGCTTGAGTAATATGTCTGAGACCTGTTGGATGCATTCCTTGCCTAATTTAGCTACCACCAAATTGAATTTTGTTGCATCACTAACTTTTTGCGGTCCCAGAATCGCCTCGCATTGCACGAACCATAATCTTGGCTGATCGCACCAAAATTCAGGTATTCTTGATGAAACTGTCACTGGTGCCATATCCATAGAATCATCCTCGTTGGGAGAGTTGTCATGCTTTAACTGTTGCTGCATGTTTTAAAGGCATCTTGATAGTTCGCGGAGTCTTAACTGGTCGTGTTACTTGAATGTCGGGGTCACCAATTATGTGGCGGACCTATCACTCTCGTCAGTGCTGGTTGAAGGAAAACAACTTCTTATGCGACCATCGTTTATTCTCCAATAATTAAGACTAATACATTTATTTGATGTTAGTATACAAGAGGGTTATGTTTATGTTAGAACATTATAGATACCTACATTACTCAGAGTACATTGACCTAAATTTAATATGCACGTGGGGTGGCATATCTATCTTTTAGGTTAGCTCACTATAACATATTTTTTGCTAAAAAAATTCTGAAATTGACCCCGAAACCTTTTAAGTTGGAGGAGAAAATCTATGTATAGTAATAAATGTAAGTGTTATCCTGAATTTAATGCGAGCGAAGCCGCGGGCAAAAGCTAGTAAATAATATACTGAGCACAATTCTCAAAAAGGTTTAAAGATAAATACTTTCAAATTTTGCTTCTTGTTTCAATAATAAGAATAAGTATAAGCTTATAGCAATTTGACTTGCTTAAAAAAACTGTTTGTTTAAATTTAGTGATTTTAAGTCCACAAAGATATCATTACAAATATAACTTGATACAGCTAATGCATACAGCTCTTAAGCTATTATCTACAAGATATAATAAAAAAATGACAACCCATCTGGTGTAATGGTTGATTCTGGTTCGATCCCCGGGCATTACAAGCATTTGTGTGCATGAAAAAGTATGTTTGTATTAGTTTGGGCATGTTCTATATATCGTATTATATAATATGTATGTATTAAACAAAAACAGTATATCTAAGTATGTTTATTCATTGTTTGGTACCCATATACAACAGATGGTGCTGTGTCAATGTGTGTATTTATTAATAATAATTATAAAGGTAGATATTAGAAATCTATTTTCTATTGAATATATGCAACTGCAGTGGTTAAAAGTTTACTTATTCTAGATATGGTAACATAAGAAAAGATGGTAAAGTAACATGTAGCACATACTAATTTCTGTATCATACATTTATGCAGAGAAAGACAAAAGCCTAGTCTCAGGATGTGTGTATGAGTTAATATACCCTGCACATGGCTCTGGTGTTCTCCAGTGTTTGGAGAGACCAGTGTGGCAGAACTGCACAGGGAAATAAATAAAAGTAGTCTTCAGTTTCCAATTTCATTACATGCAATTCTAAAACCACATGTTAAGAAATTGTCCTTGGTAGTCTACTTTGTGAATGTCATTTGGAAAATTGTTAATGTGGTAGTTATCTTATGGCACACCTGGCATATAAACTACAATTTTAACTTAAAAAATATTATATGAAATGAATTACTCAAAACACATCAATACAATATTTTACTAACCATTATACCCCTAAGTAGGCATGCTACCATACAATAGTCGTTCTTTTTGAAATATATTTGAAGTGTTTAATTTCATTGGTCTAGAGAGCTTACTACTTTCCCTAACCAATTCATGATTTCTGATGTTACTATCCAATAATATCAATAATTTCAAATAGGAATCTTTCTTTGAAGACTCATTGGGGAAAAAATAATATACTTAAACTTACAATTCATCCTGCAATTTCTTGCTAAGCACCACTTCAGCACCATCACCCTTAACAGCAAATCCATCAACTTCAGAGGGTAGGTTCTTCATCTTCTGTGCTTTGCGCTCCGCCACAATCTCTTCTGTTAGGAATTCAACTAACTCCCTCTCACCTGAAATTAAATTGAACTAAATTAGAATATTTTAACAATCAGAAAGTATACATTTATATAAAAAAAAATCCATGTTTGGTAAATGCACTGCTGATATACACAATGGTACATGCAGTAAAATAGCATGATTATAATTGTTTTATCTCTATTAATTATGTAATATACTTAATACTGATTTGATAATTTACTTTAAAAAAAATTAAAGTTTTTAACTAAGTGCATAAACCAACTCTAATTACATAGAACAATATAAGTTTTACTTAACTTTTTATCATCTTTCAAATTATTGTACCATACAACTATGCAGAAAAGTGGCATTAAGCCAAATCTCTGGATGTGTGTATGATTTTCTGTACCCTGCATGTGGCACTTGATACTTCATTAATAGAAGAATCCAGTGTGGCAGAATTATACAGGGATAACATTACTATTATTTTGTTAAACATACAATGTTTCAGATTATACCAAACACACACTGATTATTAGAGATATGAAAAAAACTATCTTACCTTTAATAAAATATAAAATTGAGTTAGTTTACTAACTAAAGGAAATGTAAGGAATAAGGATCTTAAAGTACATAAACTATATGACATAGGATTTGAAGAGGATAGGATAGGAAAGGACTCACCAATATCTTTGGCTTTTGTAGTCTCAGTATCGTTATCAACTAGAAGGATTTGAAGCACATATTAGTAAAATTTCAATATTACTTATGCATGGTGCAATTAGATAACCTATAAATCTATAAGTTAGGTTACCTTTTGTGTGGAGTGCCTTCAGACCGCAGCCACAGCTACATGTGTTGGAATGATTATGCAGAAGACTGGAGGCTGCTGGAGGACCATCCAGTCTCTTGGAACAGCTCATGTGCCATATTCCTCTCGTGAAATCACGTTTTACTGGTGCCTGGGTGCGCGACACCAAAGCCCCGGTTAAGTTTGCATTTTTAACGTAACTTTGCAAAACCCTGTGCGCGGTTTTTACTAAACCGTTCATTTTTTATTCTTTGTGCAAATTCACGTCTGAATATGAAAATAATTTTTAAAATGACAATAAAATAAAAGAACGCGAAAGGGAAAAGTCGAATTGATTAATGCAATTATTGCCAGACGTGAAAATATATACACATGGTGAACCTGGGGCCACACTAATGGTAAATGTCATTAATTGACGCGTTGATGAGCTTTAATTTCAAATAAACGCTATTATTTTCAACGTCAATAACAACGCTCCTTGCCGTTTGACGATAACTCGACTGTCGGTACATCAAACGATTTACGCGAGAATTAATGCGTTGAAGCGGTATTACTTGATATTGTCAGCTAGCGTCGTGATCGCTTTGGATCCTACGTGTGTTTTGATGTATAGAATAGGGTTGCCTCCTTTTAGTTTTACATTTAAATTATATTAGTTATTTAGGTAATTGGTTAATGTACTTTGGTTGTTATATGTATTGCAGTTTGCATTGAGAGGTCGACTGCAACACCAAGGGTTCCGGGTTCGATCCCCGGGCAGCATAAACATTTGTATGCATGAACATGTCTGTTTGTAATGGTCTGGGTGTTTTCTATGTATAATATGTATGTATTTACAAAAAAATGTATATAAGTATGTTTTTCCATTGTTTAGTACCCATAATACATGCTTCACGCTTAACTTGGGGCGCTGGTGTGAATGTCAGTGGATATTTATTTATATTATCTATTCCTTTCCGATACTAAAACTAATACCACTGGTATTTGTTTATTCCGTATAAATATTATCTCTACCGAATACCACCTAAATAAAAATTAAAAAAATAATAATATATGAGATACAGTCGTTAACAAAAATATTCTTAAATATTTTATGTAGTGTTTGTGTAGTACGACTATTATATCAAAATCACGATTCTCAAACCAAATAATCCAAAATAAACTATTTTCGCATCCTTTACTAATCATGCAACGCCCATCAACGTGACGTAATTTCAAGTGTGGCCACCCACTTTTGCATGTTAAAATTATCACGACAATTATGGCGTTGATGGGCATTAGATCTTTAGCCCTAGTGTAGCCCCATCATGAGACTATTTATGGGTCAAAGATTACATTGAAGAACCAGGCTTTACCGAAATAATAATTTAAAAAAAATTTCAATGCTATAAACGTCAAATACCATACGTCAGTTGCACGTGTGAAAAGCAAAATTTTGTTTGAATCTTGGAAATCACAAAATCTTAGAAAGAAGAAGGACATTTGAAATAAGATTTTGTTTCATTTAGAAATATTATCATGGGTAAAAAAAGGAAGGCTGATTAGTACCGCAAGATATTCAAAAGTCTCATCCCGTTGAAGTCGTGGTGAAGGATCTAGTGTCTCACCCTCTTTGCCTACACGGTCCCACTTTACTGTTTTCCAGTGAAAAGGGTCGCTATTATTCCTGTTCCTTGTGTAGGGATAAAAAAGATTGTACAGTGCATATTGACGAGGAAGATTGGCTGAAGGAAAATGTCAAGAAGCGTAATGAAAAATATTATAGCCTCATACCTAAGCTCGATAAGGTGTTTGCTTGGAAAAATTTTAATGAGGTAAGTCTTAGTGCTTTTGTTTATATAAATCTTGTTTAGTACAAAACAATTTACTTTCTTGTTTTCAGTGACCTAAAAATGCTTATTATTACTTCTCTCTCTCTGTTTCAAATAATGGGCGAATGCAGATACCCACACTGCAGGCCAAATAACATCATCATCATCAGCTAATTAAATGTGACAACCGAGGGGCATGAGCCTACCCATATAGGGTGATTAGGCCTTAGTTGTCCATGCGGGTCGAGTGCAGGTTGGACGACTCCACGCACAATGTTTGATCTCTGCAGGTGTGCCACAGGTTTTCTCACGATGTTTTCCTTCACCATAAGAGCGTCGGATAATGTACATATAATTTAAAAAATTCGAAGACTTGTTGGTACGCTGTCGGATTTGAACCTCAGCTCTCCCTACCGGAAGGCAACAGTCCACACTATTGAGCCACTGACACTCTCCAAATAAAATAATTACTACTATCTTCACATAGGAGCCAGACCTTAGGGCATAAGACAGACTTGAGAAAAATAATATATTTGGGCTATCCATCTAAGGGTTACCATTGACAGACAGACATTTGACATTCATAGTGTTCTATAGGGACCTAAACTGAATAAACACTTTTCATTTTCATATGTGCTCAATACACTTTTTACATTTAATGTATAATACCTGTTATAAGAGAACTAACATCTGTTGTCCTCAAATCAAGGTGCATAGCATGTTCAGAAAAAAATTACTACCTACTTGTTAATTTTCTTCAACATTGCATCGTCAAGTCAGGGGTATCACTTATGGTACCATCAGGTAGCATACTGACCATCCATTCATTATGATTTTTTTTATTTAAACATATATACAAATTTCCTTTCGGTTAAATCCAAACACACAGTGACGGGCATATGTAACACATGCAATGAACTGTACATAGTATCGCAGAGCAGAAAACATCTGAAAGATCACAGACAGTGAGTTTGCTGACTGATGAGCAGCTTGCATCATCATCGGGTTGCCGGCATTGGAGAATGATACAGTTCAAGACATACTTGTTTAGTAAGAAATCGTTTGCACTGTGCTGGGATACTTAAGAACAACAACATTAGGTGAGGACATTTATTTTGTAAGCTGCTACTGAATAATTGGTTGGTCTGATGGTGCGTTACCCTAGCTAGCAGGAAGTATGTCTAGCTAGACATACTTTCCTGCTAGGGTACACACACTCTTGGATGGGTGTAATCTATGTCGGTATAAAAAATTTCTTCTCGTGAACACAAAGTTAGATAAACCTAGTACCCTAATAGTGTTACATATACTATGTTAGTATTTCTGTGTCCATGTAAAGTAATTTAAATCTCCATGTCAACCAGACTGTGATTACATTTTTGGGAATACATCCAAGGCACCCTGCGTGTTGAACTGCTTGTTGATAATATATGCAAACAAATTATAAGAGAATTATTTCGAATCATATTAATTGAAAAAAGTGAGGTGATTGCAATTCTTTAAAATAGCTATGTTGCAGACTATAAAAATAAATTAACTCATGCAGTTAGAATTAAATATATCTATTATATATTATATATCTATTTGATTCCTAAAGAATTCTAAAATCATTTTATATTTCAGTAACATACTTTGCATTGGCACTCGTCTATACCGAAGCGGCACAGGGCAAGGCCTGAGTTGACTCCCTGCTATTAGACTATGACACAAGGCACGCCACTTTCACCCACCCAACAAGTTCCTGTGGTACATACATGTTCATAACTACCTGTTAATGGCAATGAAGAATGAAAAGGTGTTAAGAAAGTTTATCAAGAATTCCAGTATTTTTTTATCATGTACATTGTATTTTTAAATCCTTAGCCTGATAGAAAAGCGGTTTAGATGCATTCTGCTCTTTTCAATCAAGTTTGCTGCTGGATTTAGAATTCCTGCATTTTGTCAGCAGTGCTATTTATTCACAACATACTAAAGTATTGGAAAGGCTGGATTAATGAGAGAAGTCTCGTTCTCTATTTCATTATTGTTGACAGTTTATTTATATAATCAAATACAGTCCCTTATGCGTGTTTTATGTTTGGGATGTTGATACAAATTGTAGTTGA
>PQWD01002980.1:0-19725 GCA_019425675.1 Leucinodes orbonalis | reverse complement strand
ACGACGATTGCTTTCACATTACACGATTGATTACATTTGGAAGGATTTACAGTTACCCCAAAATTACGGGACCAATAAGATACTCGTTCAAGATTTTGATTTAGTTTAGCAACAACCTCGGTTAGTTCATTAATATTACCACTTAAGTACAGTTGCAGGTCGTCAGCGTACAAATGATGTGAACAATCAATATGTTCAGTAATTAAATTTATAAATATAGAAAACAAGAGGGGGGATAGTATTCCACCCTGGGGTACACCAGAGACTATAGTGTTCCAATCAGATTTAGAAGACCCTATTGTAACAGACTGTTGACGTCCAGAGAGGTACGATGAAAACCAATCAACCACCATGGAATCCAAGGCAAGAGCAGATAACGTAGCAAGAAGTAGGTCATGGTCCACGGTATTAAAGGCGTTCCCACGCACTGTTAGGAGACCGGCACTGATTGGCTTTTAAAAAAAAAACTAATATTTTCCAACACTAAGTTTATTGTCAAAAATACAATTAACTTTCCCTAACTGACTTCCCTATTTCTCACAGCGAGAGTTAACCGCTTTCCGCGAGTTCCAGAATCTAACTGAGGTTGAAGTAAAATGAATTAATGAAGAGCAAAATGCTTACTTGCAAAGTAAATGTATGGAAAAGTACAAGAATGAATATTTGTATTTATCAGCAATAAGTCCATATTATATAGAGTTATAACAGCTCCCCCTTTTTGACGAAGCTTTATCAAAATTAAGATGAAGCGTAGTTAAGAAATAGAAAGACGTAGAAAAATTAGGAAGTCAATTTTACAAAGATATGGAAATACAATTATAAAAGATATAGCAATACAAAATGTAAGTTGAAAATAAGATTTATTATTTTATTATAAATCTATAACTAATTTTAACCATTTAGGATTTAGTAAGATATAGTAATTTAACATTTAGATAACATTTTTATCTAAGATATAGTAGTAGTAAGACTTAGAAAAGAGTTGCTTGAACAATTCATAAGTTTATTTAAATTTTAGATAAAAGATATAGCAATATCTAGATAAAAGATATATTTATCTTTGTATAAGAGATATATTATTCATTAAGATACAGTGAAATTGAATAAAGAATTAGTATTTAATTATACAAGATATAGCAACATTTAGATAATAGATATAGTAAATTTTAGATAAAAGATATAGTATTTGTATAAGTTGTAAAGTAAATTGTTGTTACAATTTTAATTGTTTGATATATTACGATTAGATGAATATGAGTTAGAGCTGATGTCAGCATCATCTGTGTCAGATGAAATCTTGGACATTCAATTGAACTTATATTTATTATCGCTTGTTTACTTTTCTTAGTATAGCACTGATTAAATATTTGTATACAGCATGAATTATTGTGCTTTGTTTTATTAGTATAGCATTTGTAAAGTTTGTATAGCAAAAATAGAAATATAACTATAATTAGGAAATATGTAAAACTAGAATAATAAGTACTATATTTAATAAAATGAGATTGTTTTTCATAATTATTTAAATCACTTTCGAGTGTTTAATTGACGTGTTGCGTGATTTAAAGAGTCTAAATCAATATTAGAAAGATGTATTGGAGATAACAAAGGAATAGTTTTATTTATAATATCTTTATTACAACAGTCGTCTTGAGTAATATCAAAGTCTATAATTAATTCGTTTTTATAAGTGAATATAGAAGTTGTAGAAGGGATAAATTGTAAACTTTAGAGAAAGCAATACATTCGGGAGTAAGTTGTAGCTTACCTGTGCCGATGATTGAATAGTCTTTGATATCCTCCTTACATTTAACAGTTAATTTGTTTGTTTTAGATTGTATAAAAATCCATTCGTTATTATGTAACTTTTGCCATATATCAATTTGGCCATATAACAATTTAGAGTTACAGTCACTTGGTAAACTTAAGATAACATCTGTTAGGAGTTTAGTTTCACAACATGGATTTGTAGTTGTTGAATGAATAGTAGTAAGTTGACAGATAGAAAAATCATAACTTATTTTATTACAGTCTTGAATAGAGTCTAATAATGCATAACTTAATCTATCATCTGTGATAGCGAGATAAGGCTTAGAAGGATGAATTAGAGCAAATGTGTTAAAGTTGGCATTACTCGGCGGAGTTGGTAAAGGAATGTGTGCGGGATGGGATGGTGTTTATCCCTGCACGGCACCCGCCCGCCAAGACTATGACTTAATTCGTTGAGTGGACTGTATGACTCTTCGATGTCGTCGTAAAGAAACGATTGACGGGCAAGTGCTTGCCGGTGTGGTCCAACGGTAGGATGCGGTGGTAGTACTGGTGGCGTCGCAACGCCACGTACAGTAACGCTGGTCGGGTCGAGGGGTCGTCGGTAAGGAAACACAGATTGTTCTTCATGTAAACTTGCAGGGGCTTGGTTCGCAGTTGGGCTCTTCTATTCTTCCGTAATCGCGTAGTTCTCTTCGCCGAATGCATGCTTTTTCCAGAAATGTGCCCGTTTTTATACTTTTTCCTCGAGCCCGCGTGCTCCCCGCGTCCCGCGCATTCCCCCTTCATTTTATTGACAAATATCTACATTTTTCTGTATGTTACATGTTATTTCTTACTATAAACTGTTCACAATATCTATATTTAGTACTTACTCCATGTCTATATTCAATTACAATTCCAATTAGTGTTAATTAATCTACTTAAAATCTAATTAGAAAATATGTTTGGAGAGAGATAGCAACGTGGCGTCACTCCCCGTCCCTCTCACACAGATTTAGAGGGAGGCGGCACGCTGCGTCTCTCTCCGTCCCTCTCGCACACTATAAATATAGCGGGACTTCTAGCTTATCCTCTTCGCGTCCGATCACGGTTCCGACTCCGGGGAACCTAAATCTGAGGATTCAGAGTCCACGGAATCGGAAGTCGAGGAGGGTTTCACACCCGTCGTCAACGCGAAACGAGCGCGAAAGTCATCAGGGAAATCGTCTCCCATGCCACCGGCTAAAGCAGCCAAGGCCAACTCGGGTCAACCGCAGGCCCGCGCTACTACCCAACCCAAGCCTCCGAAGGCTTCAGCCAATAGGGCACCGCCGCCAATCCACATCAGGGACAAGCACCTGTGGAACTCGGTTTCCACTGCGCTGAACGCGAAGCACATAAGCTTCCTTTCAGCGAAAGCGCTACCCAACTCGATTAAAATCACGATGGCCACCTCCGATGACCACAGGAAGCTGTCCGCGTTCCTCACCGAGCGGAAGATAGGCTACCATACCTATACGCTGGAGGAGGAGCGCGAGCTGCGAGTGATCATCAGAGGTGTACCCAAGGAGATCGACGGCGACTCCATTTTCGAGGACCTTAAGTCCAAAGCCCTACCGGTAAGGGTAGTCCATAGGCTTTATAAGACGAAAACGAAGGCTCCATATGATTTAATTCTAGTTATCCTAGAAAATTCCGCGGCAGGCAAGGAGGTCTACAATGTTACGTCCATCTGTAACATCTCAGGTCTCACCATCGAAACCCCTCGCAAACGGGGCGCCCCGGGGCAGTGTCACCGCTGCCAACTTTACGGTCATTCCGCTAGGAACTGTTTTGCCCGCCCTAGGTGCGTAAAGTGCCTCGGCGATCACGGCACTACAGATTGTCCCCGGGTAAAGGAGACAGCGACCGAACCGCCCAGTTGTGTCTTGTGTGGCACCCAAGGACATACCGCAAACTACCGCGGATGTCCTAGGGCTCCAAAGAGACCTGCTGGACCGGTGACTCGCCGTCCCCCTCACCCAGCACCGACCTCAGAGGCTCCGGACAGCCTTCCCGCGTCCGCTCCTGCGACCGCGATCGCATCCGCGACACCCGTCAAACCCGTAGGTCCCCTTCGTAGGGCGTTCTCCGAGGTGGTTTCGCAGCCGAAGGCATCATCTTCGGCTGCTAAACCACCAAAGAGGGCAACTCAGCAGGCCCCAGCCACGGGAGCAGGTAGCAGCGATTTCTCACTGGTCATCGACTTTCTTAAGAATGTCGATATCAATGAGATTCGCGAAATTGCATCTCAACTCAGGAACACCCACGGTGATATGTTAGGTAGGCTGCAAGTCATCGAGAAACACTCCGCGGTCCTCGATGCGCTTGCAAATTATAGCTATTCCTCTTCACAGTAAACGTTAGTAGCACTCGTTCAAAGCCTCGGTCTCTCACTGTAGCGTTTTTTAATGCGTACGGCATAAGAAACCAAACGGAGGACATCACCATCTTTCTCCAAACGCATCAAATCGACATCCTTCTAGTACAGGAAACGCTCTTAAAGCCATCACTGCGTAGTCCGCGTATCGCAAACTACAACGTCGTACGAAACGATAGGGCCACCCACGGGGTGGCACGTTGATACTCTATAAACGTTCGTTACATTGCATGCCCTTAGATCCCCCGACACTTACTAACCTGGAAGTTTCAGTCTGTCGTCTCGCGATGACAGGTCACGAAGCAATCACGTTAGTATCGGTTTACTTACCACCGGTGGCTGTTTGCCACTGAAAAGCGATTTTGAGGCATTGCTTGCTATGGGAAACGCCGTCATTTTTGGTGGCGACTTCAATAGCAAGCATACTCAGTGGTGTTGCACAACGACCACGCCGAATGGTAGGAAGTTGAGCAAGATTGCTGAGGATCTCAACCTCGATATTTTGGTGCCGCTGGAACCTACCCATTATCCCGCGAATATTAACCACCGTCCCGACATTTTGGATATGGCCATTCTAAAGAACATCAGCCTCCGGCTATGTTCTATAGAAACGGTACATGAACTAACTTCAGATCATCGACCCGTCATTCTTCAGTTAGGCAACCCAGTAGACGCCGCGGAACCCAGGAAGACAGTTCTGGACTGGAACAAGCTTGCGACCAACATCCGAGCCTGTAACAGTGCACAACTGGACGCTATACCCGATAGGATCGTCACGGTCGACGATACAAACGTCGCGATCGATTCTCTAACAAATCACATCTCAGAGGTAATAGTTCAATCGTCTAGGCAGGTTCCAGTGATGGCTAACCATCGCTGGAGGCTGCCTGACGATGCTAGGGATCTTCTTAGGGCCAAGAACGCCGCCACGCGCGCTTACGACACCTATCCCACTGACACCAACAGGGCCCACTTGCGCTCCTTACAGCGTGCTGTCAAGGAGCGCATGAGGGAGCTGCGGGCGATCAGTGGGACGACCTACTTAGGGAAATCTCGCCTTCACACCAAGCTTACTGGAAGTTGGCGAGATCGGCAAAATCCGACACCATCGCCGCGACACCACCACTGGTTAGGCCCGATAGTTCCATTGCCTTCGAGGACGGCGACAAGGCAGAGTGCCTGGCTGCCAGCCTCGAAGAGCAATGCAGTCCTAGTACAATTCCGGTCGACCCTGTCCATCTCGCCACGGTGGACAGCGAAGTTACGCGTCTCTCCTCTCTGCCACTGAATGTCGATCTTCCGCCGACCACCGTCGACGAAGTGACAACAATCATTCGGCAATTTCGTCCCGGTAAGGCTCCAGGCCTCGATGGTATCACCAATCGAGTACTGAAGTTCTTACCCGCGCATTTGATTTTACTACTTGTAACCATTTTTAACGCGGCCATGGCAAACGCTGTATTTCCCAGCGCGTGGAAAGAAGCGATTGTCATAGGCATCCCGAAACCAGGGAAAGACCGCAAACATCCAACAAGCTATAGGCCCATTAGTCTCCTCAAGACTATGGGCAAAATTTATGAACGGTTATTAGCTATTCGCCTTAGGAACTTTGTTTTCTCCAACGGCCTTCTCATCAACGAACAATTCGGCTTTAGAGCCGGCCATTCGTGCGTTCAGCAGGTACACCGCTTGACCGAACATGTCCTAGATGGTCTCAATAGACCAAAACCGGTGCCCACGGGGGCTTTATTTTTCGACGTAGCAAAGGCTTTCGACAAAGTTTGGCATAACGGCTTATTATTCAAGCTATACACGCTAGGCATTCCCGACAGGCTCGTGCGCATCATACGAGACTTTTTGTCGAACCGCACATTTCGCTACCGGGTAGAAGGAACCCTCTCTTCACCGCACCCAGTTAGAGCCGGAGTCCCGCAAGGCTCCGTATTATCGCCACTTTTGTTCTCGTTGTACGTCAACGACATTCCGAAACATGCAGCCGCGCAGTTAGCCCTATTTGCGGACGACACCGCTATCTACTACTCAGATCGCAACAAAGGTCGCATTTCTCGCGTACTACAATCTGCCGCTAACACCTTAGGAGATTGGTTTAGGAAATGGCGTATCGAGGTGAACCCCGAGAAAAGTGCAGCAATGCTCTTTTCACGGGGGCCCATCGCGAGATCTGCCAAGAAACTTAGCCGAAGCACAGTACGCGACCTCAAACAGATCACTCTTTTTGGCCAACCGATCCCCTGGGAGAAGAAGGTCAAATACTTAGGCGTCATCTTAGATAGGGGACTTTCGTTCGCACAACACATTAGGACAGTCAGGAACAGAGCTGCCTTCTTCCAAGGCAGGCTTTATCATCTCATAGGTAGGAAGAGTAAAATGTCACTTAGAAATAAGTTGACAATTTACAAAGCTTGCATTCGACCCGTCATGACGTACGCTAGTGTCGTCTTCGCACACGTAGCTCCCTCATTGTTGAATCGCCTTCAGCGAATTCAAAACAAAGTTCTACGCGCCGCGGCAAACTCTCCCTGGTATATTAGGAACATCGACCTACATAGGGACCTCGACATTCCCTCTATTAAGTCATTCATGAAAGAAGCGTCCCGTCGCTTCTTCGATAACGCGTCCAGTCACATCAACCCGCTCGTTGCCCAAGCGGCAAACTATCTGCCCATGAAGGGTGTTCGATTTAAACATCGCCGACCGAGGCACATATTACTCGACCCAGATGACACTATCACAGAGGCCAACGCGCCTTAACACTCACACTCAGCACACTGTACATCGTACACGAACATTAGGACACCGCATCCGCCGGCGGACGCGTGATTCCCAATCCTCACAGCGTCTCACTGCGTCATATTCCTCCCTCGTCCGAGGGACGGCACTAAGTCGAGGTTCGAGCCCTAGTGGGCGCCCTTAGTGGCCGTCCTTCTTCTCCTACTTCGATAGGTATCCGGAAGCGGTCTCGTGCCGCGACCAGAGCCAATCATCGGCTGAGCTAGGCTCGCCATTTTCATCCGGTGACGTCGTCAAGGCCATCTGCGGCCAACAACAAAATCCTTTCCAAAAAAAAAAAAAAATATTATTACTTAATGTACTTCTATTTGCTATGTTAGGTGTACACAGGGTAAATGAAAGACTTAGCAACATGATTATTTATTGATGAACCTATTTCCTACCTATCTATTTGCGTAATAACTACCTATTTACCTGTCTTATAAGTCCTACGTATTGTAAACTTTCTATTTGCTATTTAGCACAACTATAACTATAATATTATTCTGTAAACTATTTAAACATCTGTTATACATAAATATTTAACTTTCTTACTAACATTAATCGTCTATACAAACTATATTCTTAACTATTAATTACATCGCTATTCTATCTATTTATTTATTTCACATTCGTTACTGTTATCTATTCCTAAACTGTGACGGTCGTCCCGAACAAATGAGTTTATAAATAGAATACTTAATTGGAGAGATAAGAGGTATTTTGATAACGAAAACAATTCTTTTGTTATAGTAATATGATGTTAGTTTAGATATATCTATGATAGTGTGTATAGTCTCAATATTAAGAGGTACTGGAAAGTCGAGTCTTTTATTTATCATGTAATTATGTTTAGATAATTCCTTTAATAAGTTAGTTGGTGTTATAATGAAAGGATGAAGGACGTTTGATTTAGCAAATAAAATAGAATTAAGAATTGAGTCGAGATAATTAGATATAGCTAATAGAGAACCTTGAATAACATTTACTAAATTATTCACTTAGATATATAGATTAATTCATTATTTGTTTTTGTAGTTGCGATTTAATGTTATTTAATTGTCGATTTGAGTTAATAATCTTATTTCATTTTGATTTAGTTTAGTTATAGTAGAGTTAAATGAATTAATAGTAGATTTAACAACGTGTATGTTGTCTTGATAAATGAAATAATTCGGAATCACTTTTTTGGCTAGCTTCAATTGCAGCATCATATTTTCGTGCATCTTCTGCATCTAATGTGAACGAAAAGAAGAACTGTAAGTATTTCACCACCAAAATTCGAGAGATCTTTGTGTAACGATTTGGTGAGTCAGGTGATATAATATGCGCTTAGAGAATTGAGTTTTCATAAATTGGACTCTAATGTTATTTCAATAGGGTTTATTAAATATCTTACATTGAATAAAATCGNGGTATACTATTTTTCAAATAGCTGAGATAAGAGTGGAAGGGAGTTTGACTGTTGGATACACAAGAAGGTGCACTCTGAATAATGGGATTGAAGTCTATTGGTGAACAGTTTTGGCTTATACATTTCCTGTGAGTTTTTGCAATGTGAATGTTGAGACCTCTCAAAGACTTGAATGACTTGTCGCACTGTGAACATGTATGGGACGTTTTCGACGTGCCATCACAAGATTGGGTTACGGACTGCATTCACAAAAGTTAAAAACATTCACAAATAATTAAAACTTACCTAAAACAAATTTAAAAACACAATAAAATAACTTAAATAATACACTTAAAACTTAAAAAGGCAAAGTCAAGAGATGTCTGTTTCTTTTTAACACATTTGGCATTAAATGGATTCGGATATAGAACCCCTGGGTAATGTATGGTCTAATTATTTTGTATTTTTCATAAATGTTATATATTTTTCGTATGAAAGTAGTTTATTGAGAAACTAGAACCTTTTAATTACCTATGGTCTCCTAGTACTAGTGTATAAATTATTTTCTATATTTTCAATTTTTCTGGCCATGATATAGGTACCTATTTAACGTTGCTTATATTTATTTTTTATTATTAAGCTTTTTAAATACGAAATTCATGAATACTAAATCGGCAATTTACTTTACTACGAGAAATTATTTATTTTCTGTACACGTTACTTGGGGGGTGAAAGTGGACAAGGTAACTGTTTTTGTGTATGAAAAGATTATCACGTTTCCTCTGCTTCCATTATTTCCCGAAACAAGAGTTACCCGAAACATACAGACCGACAGATTTTTTTATAAATTGTTATGTACCGTACCTATGTATGTATATTCTGATGTTAAAGTGCAATAAAGTCTATAATAAATAAATAAATAAGAAATATATTCATATGCATGAAGAAAAACATTGTTATTTCAATATTACAAACAGACACTTCAATTTTATTCATAAGTAATAGTAGATAATAGATTACTGAATGTTCACAAATTCATTCTTCTTTCCATCGTGTCCATGTATGTCTTAGTCTCACTAAGAAAATCATATACGAAATTCATTTAAGGATCATTGAAATTCAAAAAAAACCCAATGGTGAATTAAACAGAATGCAGGAATAAATAGAAACGTTCAAATTTATGTAAATAAAATGTAGGTACCTTTTCGCTTCGTTACTCGGTATTAAGGATTGACCAAAGTTCACAGGCACATTTAAAATTTTGCATTTTAATCAAGCTTGCTTGGTTTTGCAATGATACCTACCAATGATATAACATTATTTTATTGAAAAGAATATTTCGTCTTATTGAAATTCAAAATATTAGAACACTGGTAGCAGGTCGCTAGCTTGGGAGCGGAGTGTCAGGTGTATTTTTTTTGTCATGTTACAAAGTGTACAGGACGGTCAGGATGCACACCTGATCGTAAGTGATACATCTGGCCATGAAAGAGGCATTGAATGAGTCTAACAACAGATAGACAGTTACTATTCTTCATCAATGCACTGCGCCCGTCACCCTAACTCTTATACCCGGTAATTTCAAGTTTCCTAGCTGCAGTGACCACATCCCGAAACAGAGAAACGCAAAACATTTCACAATTATATTTCACGGGACGATACTGCGGTGGTACTTACCTAGACGACTCAGTACCGAGTCACCACCTAGTTACTACTACTTTATATACTTTAACCTTACAATCGTTCATCATCGTCGTTGTTACGGAATGCAAATCCAGTTTGCCTTTTCCTATGTACTCTCGATGTGTGGCACAAAAGCTGTAATAATAAATAGCAATTAGTGTATTTAATATATTATCTGAATGTACTTTCTAAACTTCAATAATTATGATCGTTGTCATTATCATCATCAACTCATTATACGTCCCCACTGAGGGGCACGAGCCTACCCGTAAAGGGTTTATAGGCTAACTAGATGGTAGACTTGGACCTAAATCGTCTAGGTAGGTACCATCGCAGTGCCAGATATCATCCCGTGACATAGAAGTGTTTTGCACTTCCGTGTTTCGGGATGAGTACGCTGTACATAGTAAAATTACTGGGTATAAGACCTGACATCTGTTGTATCGGGTGGTAATAATAACTGATTATTAGTTGCTGGTCTCAATCAATGCCGCTCTGTTATCAGGTCAGGTTTGGCGTATCACTTACCATCAGGTGAGTGTCCTGACTGTCCTATACATTTTGTGACATAAAAAAACTGTAACAACCGTAAAACTGTAACAACCGTAAAACTGTAACAACCGTAAAACTACAACAACTGAATAAATACTTTGAAAATGTAAGAATTCGGCAGTCCCTAATCCATTCGCGTTGTTTTTATAACAGATTTAAATTTAGTCTGACATATTTAGATTGTTGAGATGATGATTTTAAGGTTATAATTGATGATTTATAGGTTTCACGTAAATCCTTTTTTTATTTAACCTAGTCAAGGCATAGTTTTTTATTTAATTTTTTTTAAACAAGTGGAACGTAACGATACCTCACAATACCGCTCCGCTTGTCGCGTATCGACTAGAAATCTAAAAGGCATAAATCGTGAAGCATCAGATAAGACTATTTCGAGGCGCTAAGTGGAAAACTTGCGAGGTAATTAACAATTCAACGGACTTTAGGAAGTACCATGGAAACTACCTACGTTTTAAGTAAGCTTTTGCTTAAAATTTAAAGTTATTTGGTTCAACTAGTGTGATGTTTTTCGACTAAAACGTAGTTTTCTAATTTAAAAACAGAAGCCAATTAATATCGCCGTTTTGAAACTATAGAATTGTGATTAGATGTTTAAGACTCAGTTATTTTATGAGATGATATCGCATAAACTATTTTTTTAGTCCAATAAGCTAATATCAAGTTTCATACTTGATATTAATTTGTAAGACTGTTATTCATTCGTCATTAAGGTAATCCTGAGTTTATTTACTTCAAATGTATTAGGTTCGTCTTTGTGAGATTGCCACGACATTTAATCTATCAATTTAATTAATAATTAATATGAAATATATATAAAAAAATGTATATTGAAAACAATAATAAATATAATGTCACATTACACTCAATCAGTTGACATTTAATATTTCCATCATAAATTATTCACAGATTTTCTCCATTGTCTTCAACCTAACGTAGTCCACTGCTGGACATACCTAGGTCTCCCTCATTTTGCGCCAGATATCCCGGTTCTCCACTTTTCTCATCCCGCCTCCACTACCAGCGACTTTACCAAGTCATTGGTCCATCGGGCTGGAGAGCGTCCTACTGTCTCCACTCCAGAACTTATTTGCCCCAACAGCCATTGCTCCGTTTATTTTCCCCGTTTGATAAAAAATAAACAGGGCAATTTGCTCTCTCATCCGATGATCAGTTACATCCTCAGTCATGGCAAGACAGAAATCACAGTTAGTTTTCCAATAACCAGTTATTACACTAGGTGTAGTAGTAGGTTATTTCTGAAACGCAGCAAAACATAAAAATCCTGTTACACGAGCACGAGAAAAATAAAAAATAAAACTATTTCTCAAATGCCTGAAAATGATATTTTTAATTAATGATGCTTTCCTTGGATTGTACTATATAAAAAATGGAATTTCTTTTGTTTCCCTTACATTAAAGGCTATATTCGTATGGAACTATGAAAATCACACCACAAGGCGAACACACGAACAACAAAACTGTACAAAAAATTTAAGAAGTTTGTGGAACATGCTCAACGTTCATGTCTTTATAAAATTAACAAATAATTTCAGTAAACAAACAATTTTTTTTATAAGGTACTTAGGAAAGTGGCCTAACAATGTGTAAAAGTATACAATGTTACATAATTTTCTTACGGTTGCCACACCGGTGCTTGGTAAAACATGGTACCGAAGTCGTAGCTAACAGCTGAAACAACTTTTATTTATTTTTACTATTTTTTTAACTTTGCTCAATGGGACCGACTAACTATCAAAGAACATTTAAATTAATATTAAAAATTAGTATGAGAACTATTTTACATAAACAAACAAATCTTTTTTTTTCTAAAATCAACCCAAAGCCTTAAAAGAGGGGGGGAGGGGATTTTATTTGGGAGTTGATCCACATACCAATTTGCAGCTTTAATTGGTATGTGGATCATTCGTCAATAACAAAAATAAAACTTGCATTATTTGTCAATAAAAAATATATTATCAATGGTTTTAAATTTTGACGACCCATTTGGTGTTGCGGTTGAGAGGTCGGCTGCAACACCAAGGGTTCTGGGTTCGATCCCCGGGCAGTACAAACATTTGTGTGCATGAACATGTCTGTTTGTAATGGTCTGGGTGTTTTCTATGTATGATATGTATGTATTTACGAAAACAAAATGTATTTAAGTATATTTATCCGTTGTTTAGTACCCATAATACAGGCTTCACGCTTAACTTGGGGCTAGATGGCGCTGTGTGAATGTCAGTGGATATTTATTTATTATTATTTATTTATTTATTATATTAAATCAAATTCTCGTTTCTACTTGTATACGTTGTTGACAAAATAAATTATCATAAACAACTTAAAGTAATCGTTTGCCATCTGAATATTGGCTTTCTTGAAAAATCTGTTTTCCTTCCCATTTATAGGACCTCATTTCTATGTACTCGGTTTACACGTGTACACGGACGGGGGTCTCATTTACCACCAAGTAAACATGTCTTTGACCCCCTATGGTATGAAAAAGTTAGTCGCTATGCCATTATTGATCCTATTTTAATTTCATTGGCCGTATAATATTTGTGTTTATTTTTTCAAAACAAGAATTGTCTACACTTGTGTGAACTTTATGTGTCTCTATCAAAGTTTTCATATTAAAGACCGGGTTGTCTGGACGCACAGGGTATGCACTGCTTATTTATATATGAAGTACACGCCACTGCTAAAGACTTACATGGTGATACCAGATTTGGCATACTTGCCTATACAAGTATGCTATGTAATCTTATGATTGGTGACAATCCAGATGACTCAACGTTTCTTTAGTCATTTAGTTTAGTTGGATGACCTTGCATTTTTAAATTATATAAAACTGCTTTTTAGTAGGTAATAGTGTCAATTGGGTATAAGTTAAATATTACTCAATCAATCAATAGGTTAAGGCAAAAAGTTTATTGACCTGTAGAAAGAAGACTAGGAATTGGCCAATAGGGTGTGGGGCGTTCATCCACAAGATGGATGGAGTTAAATTAGCTCGAAATCTTTGAATGCCGGCCATTTAAAACCGTCACTGATGAAAAGCATCACAAGACGCCAGGTTCTAAATCTGTGGACGTTCAATGGCTGATATTATGATACTAGTGGACAAATGACGAGCACTTTATTCGAATTTTTCACGTTGATTTAGTGTATAATATAAGACGGGTGCTACAAGACAATGTTGTAGCATTTTAATGTCCAATACTATGGTATGGTATGGTCAATATTAAGGCCCAATAATAATACATATGTCATTTGTACAGGGTCAAATCTAGTACATTGGCAAATTTTTGAAATAAGAACCCACTCGCGATTTAAAGTACATGTTCCAAGTATGAGGTAAAGCTCTCTCTCTCTCTTCAACCAATTGCAGTCCACTGCTGGACATAGGTCTCCCCCATTTTGCGCGAGACATCCCGTTCCTCCGCTTTTCTCATCCAGCTTCCACCAGCGACCTTTCGCAAGTCGTCGGTCCATCGCCGGAGGGCGTCCTACGCTACGCTTGCCAAGACGCGGTAAATCAATTGATACAAAAATCTAATATTTTTAAACCCTTAAACTTATACATAACACTTTGCGATTGATGAATAATACATATTATAATAAAAAAAAATGGAAAAATGTCACAAAAATGTAAACCTTTAGAGTTAGGGGGAGGGGATTCCTAAGTATAGTGATATATATATACATATATGAATTGAATTTTTCAAGACCTACACATTGATATATGTATGGTATGATGCAAAAAAAAATTCGAGTTTCAGTTCAATGTATGGGGAACCTTAAAATATATTATTTTTTCTTCAAGTTTCATGTCGAAATCTTTTAGTGGTTCACAGGACACATAATTATACTTACAAAGTTTGAATAGTATAGTACTAATAATTTCGGAGATAAAAGTGTGACATACGGACGGACAGGTAGACATTACAAATATACGAAGATTCTGTTTGTGCTATTTGAATACGGAATCCTAAGAGTAAATTAAAAAAACAAATACCGACGTTCATACGTGCAGTATGTTATTTACTCCAATGATTACAAAAAGACGAAATTATTTGATAAAGTAGTAAATATGAAAATTAAAATTTCAACTAATATACAGTATACTAAACTTAAAAATTAAAAATTTAGTAGTCGCACAATGTATGAATTCCAAATGGTTTACATTTGACTATATGAATTCTGGAAACGCATTGCTTGCGCGGCGTAAACTACTGGCAACGTCATCTATTGACACAATTTGGTGAGTAGTTAACATTGCAACTAATTTTACTTATATGGCAGATATTACTAGATTTTCTAATATAATTTTAATTTTTAGAATTTGTAAGCATGAAATAAGCAACAAGTTACGATAATAAAATCTTTTTTATTTACTTAGGCACTTACTACAGCTTTAATATGAGAAAATAGTGGTTCACCGTTACTGACGAAAAAAACTACACACCAGAAATCGTTCAAACTAAATTTCGTTGTTAGATTTTATGGTAATGTACATCATATATTTTTTTTGATTTTATCAACCCCATAGTTTAGAAATTAGAGGGGGACACAATTTTTTCATCTTGGAGGTGTCTCTCGCGCACTATATTCAATTCATAAAAAAATGATATTAGAAACCTCGGTATTATTTTTCAAGCTCTACACATTGATACCCCACACGTGGGGGTACGATGAAAAAAAAAATGTGTTTCAGTTCAATGTATGGGAACTCCAATATATATATATAAGGGTTCCGTTTTTTGTTGCAGTGTTAAAATTATTCTGTCCTGTTACCAGGAAAGTGGAGCCATGCCATTGCCACCTCTAAGTTTTCTTTAATCACAATAGGCTTGTTCTTTAGCACAGACTATTCTAGTGGAAGAGACGTACTCTAAGATCGAGGGAGTTTGTCCAGAAAAAGCCTATTTACTCGTTTTTGGAATTCCACAGAGTTGTATGTGGCCGGAAACAAATCCAGGCAGAACATTCCATTTATTTAAAGCACGCATAAGGAAAGTAGACGCGAAACGCTTGGTCCGAATACGGGACACGTCGACTATAAACGGATAATTTTTTTCAGTACACCTTGATGACCTATGGTGAAAACTGTTAGGAACCCGTGTCGAATCACGTGCAAAGTACGAAATCATTCCGATTAAGTTGCAGAAGATGCTAGTAGAGAGTGTACTCTAAAAATGTGAATCAGCCGAGGCAACACCTTGATGCCTAATTCGAATCATTTAGATCTATATAGTAAAGTTATTTTAAACATAATGCCTCCCTAAAATCCCTCGCCTTTGAAAGTATATGGGGAGACCTGCATTACATTTAAGCAGTAGAGTCATAGGAAATTATAAAAAATAATTTGTAATCAAAATCCTGAGCGTTGTAACTGCAACACCAAACAAAGTTGCAGGCAAAGGCCATCGTGTTATAAAATCCTGTAAAGTAACATCTCTTGCTTTCGTGTTATACCGGCGGCGTCTGGTGACGTTGACCCCATTTTTTATGACTTTTAAAGCCCACTTATTGTACGCGGTAAGTTTACAAGCGTCTGGGATTCAAGCAGGGAAAAGCCTTTGACGTTTCTTTCGTGTATCAGCTGTCATGCTGTATTTGTGGAATAAACCTCACACGATAATTGTAAAACAAATAGACGTAAGCTATCACTCTGGTCGAGTACATCATCCTGTTTTAATACACATATAAAACACTATTATTGGGTTATTCTCAAAAAAGTAGCACTGTTACATGTCTGGTGAGTAACAGTACAAATTCAACAGTATTTATTTTTTATGAGACTTTGAGAGACTTTTTTCACATCTTTTTTCACATGAGCTTAGTAGTTAAAGCAAAATTATTGTATTGGTTTCGGAATACCCTGCCATGTCCGAATATTACTAATTATACTTTGATGCACTATAAAATATTCCGTAATTGCATGCAATGAAAATCATTAACATAATAATGTGTTTGCAGTTA
Organism: Leucinodes orbonalis; assembly: GCA_019425675.1. Classification (NCBI taxonomy): domain Eukaryota; kingdom Metazoa; phylum Arthropoda; class Insecta; order Lepidoptera; family Crambidae; genus Leucinodes; species Leucinodes orbonalis. The sequence goes on along the minus strand of PQWD01002980.1, from coordinate 3,133 downwards.
CTTACTACTGCGGTTTATGCTGAGGTTATACCTGATTGGCCACTAGGTTTTTTTTCTAATAATAATTTGTAATATTTATGTTTTATTCACATTTATCTAATGGTTACTTATCTTTGTTTTATTTTTGTATGTTGTGGCCAAGAAAAATGTTTCTTTCTTTTTCTTTCTATGTTATCGAAATACACTTCCAATAATCGGCATCGAAAAGAAAAATGTTTTAATTATGTCTAGATTTATTTTATCCTTAACGTGGCGTTTACATTCAAGCGTCAACACTCTCACCTAATTACCGACACGCATAACGTCATAACGTACTTAAATACACTGCGCCATTAATCAGACCCTTCTGAAATTTATTCTCAATTGCTGTGTGAGGTTAAGAAACTGCACGCAACACGATCTCTCAGGGCGAAAACCAGCCTGATCCTGATTAGGCTGACGTTCAACGACTTGAGACAGTCAATCAAGTAGCAAACCTCCAAATAATTTATGAGAGTGTCACAAGAGTGAGATGCATCAAATGTTCATCGGATCATCGGCAGAATTCCCAGGTTTAGGGATTGCTTCCTTCCCTTCCCTTTCGCTAATTTTTGAGGATCAAAGCGCTTTCCAGACACAAGTTTAAACATCTCCAAAATCCACAGCATGGCAACCGGTACAAGATTTTGTAACTGATCCACGCATATATCATCATAAGATGAGCAGGGACCGAAGTTGCAAGTTGCGAGTTATGACATATGGAAGCAAAACATGGTCGCTCACTAAGGGCCTCGTAGTTAGGCTGAAAACTGCTCAGGGTGCTATGGAGAAGGCTACGTTAGGTATTTTCCTACGAGATAGGTTCCGGAACGAGGATATACGTAGAAGAACTAGGGTGACCGACATAGCTCACAGGATAAGCAAGTATTAGTGGCAGGGGGCAAGTGCGTTGAACTGATGGCCAATGGGGCGGAAAGGTTCTCGAGTGGTGTCCACATAACGGTAAATGAAATGTAGTAGAGTAGTATCTGAACGTCAACTGCTAGGGTTCGGTCCGCGTGGAAATCATCAGGGGAGGTTTTCATTCAGCAAAAGACATTTTAGGCTAAAATGATAATGATGATGTATTTATTTTATTTAACAGATTTTGCCCTCGATTGAACATCGGATTTTGTTTTTTTTTATTTTGTTGAACTGCATTGAATTTGTTTAAAAAGGTTGTGAAGGTTTTCAAATATTACTGCCCTGAAGCACATCATTAAACGCTCTGAAATGTAACAAGATAAAATTATTTACGTAGTTGGAGTGCAGAAATGGGGGTTGAAATTTTCAGAGGTAGATTTGATAACGGGTGACTGATAGAGCTGCCTATTATATTCACAAAGTGAAGTGGTGCTTGCTACCGTCCAAGTGGCTGAAGATGGGAAGTTGTCTAATTAAATACAAGTTGTCTACTTAATATCCGAATAGCGGACAAAGTAAATTAAATGGCTTTTTACAGCGATCCACTTTTTCGCGAAACTATAAGAACTGTACTGTTGAAACTATGTAAGTCTATTTTTGTATTTTTTTTAAGTTTTTATGTTTAAGGTAATATTGTGTTTTGTCACAGAATAAATATTTATTTCTCTCTATTCTGTGATCTGCATTAAGATATTTTCCTAAAGACTGCTCCCACTCAATTTGTTTCCTGTTACAGCAACTCTTCTCCGAAACTATTTGAAAGAAAGAAAGAAGGCATTTATTAAATCTAAACATCGCATATTGTAACTAATTAATGTGAGAAATAAACCATACTGAACTATACTGTTGAAATACTGTAAGTTTAAGTATTCTATAAAACGTATTAAGATTTTCACAAGAAAAAACAAATGTTTTGGCAAGCCATCCCACCTACCATTGCATGAAAGGTATGAGCTATAGCCCACCCATCACCCAACACGCGGGTCCAGTGCGTATTGGTGGGTTTCATAGCATGAAGGGATTTAAGAAAATATGTTTTCGGTCACCAATCAGGCAATGGTCATTACAATATATGCTTGACTTGTGTTATCGTTAACTGAAAGCACTCGCCGTCCCCCCCGCAACGCCCCTAGCCAAGGTTTGAGTCCGAGTTTAAATTTTAAGGCTGAGAGCCATCTGCGCTCGGCACTTGCCCGGTGAAGCTGTAAAGGCCATCTGCGGCCAACAGCCGTAGTCAGTTCGAACAAGAAAAAAAAAGCACTCGCCGCTACGCTATCGAGCCTCCGATGGACATATTATGATTCGAGCCTATTAATCCTGGTTGCTATCGCAACCAGGATATTATTCTAAGGTTTATTTGTGTTCCCACTCGTAATGATTATATTTCAGATTACTCAATGTATATGTAATTGTGCTATCTAAAAACCTTATAACGTTGAGAATTAATTTCAACCTGTGATAATATCCCTTGTCTATGCAAATTCAATCAAACTCAGCAAACTTTAACATTGAGGGTGTCCTCGTAATCGAGTGTTTAATTGAGCAAGCTCTCAATCACACAGAAATTGAATGTGGATGCGGCAGACGATTTGAAAACGAGTTTTGAACGTTTAGTAATATCCTAGTATTTTTGAGTTGTTTTTTAAATCCAACCTTAAGTAGGAAGACATCTGACAATACTTGTATTTTTTACAAATTTTAATATTTACTTATAATTGATGGACATGTCGCAGATGGAAAGCTAGTAAAGTTTATGTTAGTCTTTATGTATAAACAAAATAATAAATTGTAATCCTAACATACTCTATTCAAGTTCCAGTATATATTTTTTTATGTTCTTAGTTTACAGGGCGGTCAGGACGCTCATGATGGTAAGTTATACGCCTAACCAAGACAGAGCGGCATTGAAGGAGACCAACAACTGATAAACAGTTATTATTCTCCATCAATGCCGCACTGCGCCCGTCACCCGAGACAACAGATGTTAGGGCTCTTATACCTGGTAATTTAACTAGCTACAGTGTCTACATCCCCAAACACAAAAGTGTATAAGCACTCTTATTTCACGGGACGATATCTGTCACTGCGGTGGTACAGTCAGCGTCTAAATGATAGGGACACTTAGAGTATCCAAAATAATAGACGCAACCAAAGGTCAATAATATCGATTCGTCATGACTGTCTGTCCATC
>PQWD01002979.1:0-18425 GCA_019425675.1 Leucinodes orbonalis | reverse complement strand
CAATTAAAGTTTGTCTTTTACTTGTACCGTTAACATAAATAGTTATAACTTCATGACTGTTATTGAAAAGCTTACATAAATCACATTGATATGATTATATTTATATTATTTATGTACACACAAACATGACAAAAAACAATACATATAGATAAATTAGTACAAGGGCACAGCTTATTTCATCATTCATTTCATTCATTAAAAATGCTGAATCACCTGAAGATGATTCCGTGCTTTGGAGCACACGTTAAGCCGTCGGTCCCGGCTATAATCTTAGTATACTATTCGTAAAAACTTCCCTTACAGTCCTCTACAGCTAGGCATACATATTTATTGCCTAAAATACTAATAGTAAGACCACAAAATACCAATAAAAAACAACAGAACCATTAATATTATTACAACGAATGAAATTTGGTAATAAATAACGCACGTAATGAAAAAAGGCCGGTGTCATCCGCAGAATATTTAAAAGCAATACAAGGAAACAAATTGTATGTGAGCCAACCTCGACCTGGATGTTGGTTACGAAATAATTCACACTTACACTTATGCATGTCGATCAACGACTTTATAGTTTGTTTACTGCCGTGATGCACCTTGTGCCTTGAATAATCAGGATCACCTTCGAGTTGCGACTGTGAGCGTAGGCTTTATCAGTTAATGTTTTTTATTTTTTACTTAAAAATGCAATGACGGAATAATTGCGTTTGAATTAATTGTTGTAGGGTGACAAATAATATTCCTTCTTGTGTAGATTAGATTAGTAATTTCTATCACTATCAGCCTGTGATGTTCCACTGCAGTGCACATGGGTTCTCGTGCAGCATAACGTTGTGATCCAAGTAACCTCATATCTGTCGTCTCGGCTGACGGGCGCAGAGCAGTGTTGATGGGAACATATTGACAACCTGCTTCTGTCATGGTCAGGCATATCATTTACCACCAGGTGAGCGCACTAACCGCCCCATTCACTTATGACATAAAAAAAATTTAAATACAGTACCTTTATTATGCCTGTTCAGGGCATGCAGATTATTTGTTGAATTATTGGCTTAATTTGTGTAGTAGAATAGTACTAAAGACAGTAAATTCTATAATGTGACTTAATTATACAATCACTATATGCGTAATGTTTACGCGGTGCGAGATCATCAATTACCTTAATTGACCAATAAAAATAACTTAATTCTAAGCAAGCCGCGGTCAACGTACTTGAGGCGAGGTGTTCAGTCGCATATTGCACTTCCCGTATTTCCTGATATGCTTACATATTGTCGCTTCCTGATGTTAGTTTATTTATAGGCTTATGTGGGTGACTAGTTCTAACGGAAAACAAACAGACGACCTAAAGGCTAGTTTCCGAACGAAGTGCATTTTTTTAAATTGCATGACTTGATAATATGCCTGCATATATGCCGTAAATACGTGTGGCATTTTGCAGAATGGTAATATGCACGTAGTTAACTTAGTTCTGTATCATCAGTAACCAATAACCAGTTTATGAGGGCTGTGGTATTTCTATATAGAATGGAAATTGGGAGATTTGAGCTCTAACTCCCCACGTTAGCCCACGCAGTAAGTGTCAATGAAAACTATCCTAAGAAATCAATGCAAACTTTTTGAGTTTTTGTAGCGCATACAAATCAATGTTTTCTCTTAACACTATAATGAATTCTCAAAGTTCCATGATAAAAAATAAATTATGAATGTGTCATACATTTGGCATTTTAAATAGATGAATATCCACTGACTTAACACAGCGCCATCAAGCCCCAAGTTAAGCGTGAAGCTTGTATTATGGATACTAAACAACGTTTTTTTTGTAAATACATACATATTATACACAGAATACACCCAGACCATTGCAATCAGACATGTTCACGCACACAAATGTTTGTTTTGTTTGATACTGTCCGTGGATCGAACCCGGGACCCTAGCCGTAGAAGCCATCGTCTCGACCATTACTCCACGTGGGTCGTCAATACTAATTAAGCAAAATTTAATGAAATTTAAATTAAAAATAGGTACTCATACAATACATTACTATTATAACTAGTTTATATGGTGTCGGACGACATTACTCGTAGTAAATTAACAACACATGACTAAGTTGGTCAGTTAAATACAATGCACGGAATATTGCGTGCCAATTGGTTGGGTTGACCTTAAAACGTGCGTCCTTCTTTATGCTATGAAGATTTTCATGTTATCAAATTTAAACCATAGTGCCCATCTTTGTCTGCATTAATTGTTGATCATGTTAATATTCCTTGCTTTTACTATATTAGTCGTCAAGATAAACGGTACTAGACTGTCCCGATTTTGATTATCGCATCAAATCTTTGCCAAAGTTTGTCCACTATGTAAACAGATCGCCTTTGTTGACAGTTATTTCCTTTATAGGATCAGTTCACTTTGAAACATCCTCTGACGGATTTACAGGAAATCCTTTATTTGGCGATTGCTAGTATAATTATTGTTGCCTGTTTGTTGTGTCTTGAATGCTTGTATAAATTCTTAAGTTTGGAGAGTCGAAATAAAATCAGGAAAACGTGTTGTAAAATATTTATCAACCTTGTCAAATTGACAATAATAATAATTTTTTTTTTGAACTGACTACTGCTGTTGGCCACAGCTGACCTTTATAGATTCACCGGGCAATTGGCGAGCGCAGATGGCTCTCAGCATTAAAATTAATTACTTTTCAATTCAAGCCATTACTTAACCTTTTCAGGAATCACAATGCAACCGCGATGTAACTGAGGATAGTGACATCTATTGAGAATATATGGAACTAAAATTTACATAAAACCTATATTTTTCTCTGACAGCTGACGCCATCTTTTCTCTAAATTATTGAGAATATAATTTTTAATTACGTGTATAAAACAGTTTACGCCTATATTTTAATAACAATGAATACTAATTAATAACAACGAATAATCTTAACAATGCTGTTTTATTTTAAAAGTTTCGCCATTAATATACTATGGTGGCAACTAGTGAAATCGAATACTTTATAGAAATTTGCAAAATGCTCAATGATCTTTTGGTGTCTTTCTTAAAGCTAAATCGAAACTATACTGATGGATCTTGTACCTAGCCTAGCTTGTGTCTAGTCCCATACTAAACATTCGCCTGTAAGATGGATACTAAACAACGGAAAAACATACTTAAATACATATTTTTTGTAAATACATACATATAATACATAGGAAACAGACCACTACCAACAGACATGTTCAGCAGTCGTTAACACCCACTGTGGATTATTGTGTGGAAAGGCCTATTCTCAGCAGTAGGACATTATAGGCTGATGACAATGATGATGATTTTGTAAACATTAACTGTCTAGCTATTGCGGTTCTTGAGATCCGTCTCAAGAACCGCAAAAAACGGTGATAGACTGTCGTACTTACAGCGAAGTTTTGCCCATTTTACCCTTTGGGTATGGAATCCAAAAAATTAAAAGTTTATGCACTCCAATCTAGGTGGCCTGGGAAATTTTGCAGTAGTTACGGACTTATTAAACATTTAACTGTTCTTAAATGATCCGTTTTAATATATACATACATAGCTGACATGGATGCATTTTGCCATATCAGTCATTTTCTTATCATGACGATATCTACAGTCAAGTTGAAGATTCAGTCTGGTTGATAAACAATCGGACATAACTTGCTGTCAGTTTCTCGGCCTCTCCACTTTTCGGGGGTTTCCATATAAATACTAATTAGGTGATTTTAGATATCACAATATTTGTTTCCTTTAACTTCAATTGGTTTGGACATTTGGTAGTCACATCACTTAACATAAGGCGAGCGAAGTGGTGTTCGCAAAGTATTAAATAAATAAATATCCACTGACATTCACACAGCGCCATCTAGCCCCAAGTTAAGCGTTAAGCCTGTATTATGGGTACTAAATAACGGATAAACCTACATATATAATTTTTTTTTTGTAAATACATACATATATACATAGAAAACCCAGACCATTACAAACAGACATGTTCATGCACACAAATGTTTGTATTGCCCGGGGATCGAACCCGGAACCCTTGGTGTTGCGGCCGACCACTCAACCGCAACACAATGGGTCGTCAAGAATTAAAGACTCTTAATATATAAAAATATAACAAAATTAATTGACGACCCATTTGATGCAATGGTTAAGACGTCGGCTATTACACAAAGGATTCCGTGTTCGATCCCCGATGATTACAAACATTTGTGTTCTTTTCTTTTGGACTGGATGTTTTTTGCTTGCTCTTGAGCACAGAGTATCCCAGTGAAAGAGACGTGCTCTAAGATGGATCGAACTTGCCCGGAAAAAGCCACTCGTTTTTTGACTGCCACAGGGTTGTATGTGACCGGAAACACAAACGCAGGCAGATCATTCCATTCATTTGCAGTACGCATAATGAAAGTAAACGCCTTTCTATGTAAAATACGTATCTATTTACAAAACGAAAAGTAAATATGTATGTTTATCCGTTGTTTAGTACTCTTATACAGGGTAATGCTTAGTTTGGGACTAGATGGCGCTGTGTGAATTTTCAGTCAATATTTATGAATTATACATATTTTCTCTTTCTGAGTGACCTGATTAAAGATATGTCCTAAATACGGGTTAAAATTAAGTACGTTTGTGTTTTAGACATAGCATTTCACAGGACCATATACCGAAACGAAATATTGAAGAGCATATCATTAGTAAATTAATTTAGTTACCTATGTGAAATTATTTTGAAATTGAAAACTGAAAGTTATACCCGAAAAACGCAAACTGCTTCAAATATATGTACGTATACAACAAGTGCTTATGTTAAGTATAGTACACGACGGTAAAGCCGAGTTTAACTACGTATCATGAAGCCCCTTCTATCAATCCTATTAACACGCCATCCCTTCGTCTTTTGTACTCGTAGTATTCTAGGTAGATATGTGCTGTACCGTTCTATTGCGCAACAATTTGTGGATCAAATATCTATTGGGCGAAAAGTCAATGGGCCGAAGATTCTGTTGGTCAAACGTTCACTGGCGTACCGTGCGGATAGCGAATAGCTCATGACTCGGGCTATCCTGTGAAGGGTTTCGTAGAAGCAAAAAAAAAACCTGAGGCTGAGATCCATATGTGCTAGCTACCCGTTGAAGCTTTAAAGAACATCTGCGGCCAACAGCAGCAGTAATTTAGATATTATCTTGTCATTCACAACTAAACAAAGTTTGTAATACCGACTGTGATATTTGTTTTAGTCTACCATCATTCATGATGAAATAAATTTGAAACAAAATAAATATTATGTTATATATTTTCTAGCTTTGATAATGATATCCACAAATATTTAATGTACTATAAAAACAGAACAAAATCTTAGTTAAATTTTGTTTTGTTCTGTTTTTATTTATCTTTCTAAAATATTCTTATTTTAAAATAATCACGATCTTAAAATGATTAGGTTTGACACGTGTGATAAACAGTGTAGGTACTTACCTAACGAAATCAACGTCAAAAAAACAAAACTCTACTTACATTTTCCTCAAATTAAGCCTTATAATACGGTCTTCTGTTGTTTAAATCTACGCAAAGAAAATGTTTTACTTTTTATATTTGCACCTAGCCTATCCTATAATAAGTAGAGCATTGAGTAAATATTTGATGTAACTATTGTTTTGTTTCTCAGAGTCGGGTTTCGCGTATTTGCGAAGCAAACAGAACAAGTAAAGTTTTATGCTCTGTTGACGATGCGACATTTCTCATTATTAGAAATGAAATTCACTTTCTTTTCAAAAAGCTTTGGTAGAAAATGGTTTCCTCAATAATGCAGATTGAGATACGTACGTAAGGGTCATAAAGCTGAGTGTTCTCTGCGCTTGCCTGCTGCTGGGGATGTAGACTTTCAAATATGAATATAAAACGGTCTATAATATTTTACTGAAACAGAGTTTCAGCACTTCAATTCAATACCTCAAACTAACGTTATGTTTATTTGAATATCTTTATTTTGTTGTAATAATAGTGTTGTGATACCATAGAAATTTGATGAAGAAATAAATTTTGACGGATCGCAATTGTAGATCAATTGATAAATCAAACAATATTCTTATGTCTGGTGAAGCTGTAAAGTCAGCAGTAATTAGATAGAAAAAAACGTAACAGTAAACAATAATAAACCAATGGGTTTGATCCTGCCCTATGTTAACATAAATATTTCCTTATTGGAAACTATATTTGAATTAGATCATTAGGGGAGTCATCATCCGACTCGACTGGAATGATACCGATCGGCTCTTTTTTTTTTTTATGTGATATGCCAGACCATGACAGAGCGACATTAAAGGAGACCAACAACTGATAGACAGTTATTATCCTCCATCAATGCCGCACTGCGCCCGTCACCCGAGACAACAGTTGTTAGATCTCCTATACCCGGTAATTTCACTAGCTACAGTGACCTCATCCCGAAACACAAAAGTGCATAACACTCCTGTTTCACGGGATGATGATGATAGTGCCAGAGCACTGCGGTGGTACCTCTCTAGACGACTCAGTATCGAGTCTACCACCTAGTAAAAAGTCTTTGTCTAATGAAATAATAAAATAAAAAAAAACTATGTTATAATAACTTATAATTCAACGGGATGGTTGGTAAGTGATCTTCTTCTTATCGAGTCTATATGGATTCATAATTTAAATGTGATAATACGACCAATATTCGGCCATTTTGATCGCCCTTTTATTTGCCATCCAGAGGTTCCGGAAACCGCACGTAGGTAGACAGTACTGCTTCTGGAATCATCTTTCCCGATTTTCACAGCACCGGCCAACACTTGCTAGTAGTCTATTCATAGTTTTCCAGACTACCCCGGGAAGATCACCGTCCAGAGAAAGCTCTTCAGCCAGACAGGGGTGTCTCTATGAGTTCAGGAATAATTCTTTTCACCACATCAGTCTGAGTTTAGACTCCTCAGCTGGATTAAATTGCGGCTGTTCGAGAAAGCAATTGCGACTTCTGAGACGTGGCGGATGCGTAGTTCTCCTATACAAAGGGTACCTAGAGGCCACCATCTGTTTGTATTTTTCGACAGCGGAAAGCAGTTATTTAGGAGGAGCTATTCCGGCCAGCTGGTAAATGCCAACGGCGTAGTTAGAAGAGAACCCGTCGCAATTCTGCACGAAACATTATGGGCAACACCAACTTCTCGGCGTGAACTGAACGAGCCAAGACTGTACAGGCATACTCAGCCGCAGAAAAAGCATAGTGCTAAGCTACGCTATCTTTCCATGCGTCAAACACCCCATAGATATAGATTGTATGCTGTTTAACAAGACCGTGCTATGATGGGGCCAGGTGCAAATGTCCCTAATATATTATTATACCAAAAACCACGATGAAGAATATATATTCAATAAGACTCTTATATGATATGAGTAATATTTAGTCGTTGGTTTTACTGATTTTGCATTCCCAAAATCATTTCAAATTATTTTTTCATTATTTTGACTCCCAGCGATTATCTCACATTCGGGATTTTCATATATAGTAATGCAGTTTAGTGCCACATGTTTCTCGAAAATCTCTGTTTTTACTTTTTATTAGATTACGCTGGTAGATCATTATGTTTTTTCCCATTATTTTAAAGTGGCTCATATCTTCCAGTAACCGATAGATGTAAAAGATTTGTACAGCTTCATTTCAATTACATTCACTTTAGATCGAAAATAACTCAATTTTTATAAGCTCTGCAACCAATTCTGTAAAGTGAATATGACGATGTTTGGGTACTGCAGCTATCATATTCTTTCGGTTAAATTTATCAAGTTTTTTTTTGACATTGGTATCTCATCGGTATACGCAAGTTGCCACAGCACACAGTCATGTTCGTCCCGCTTTATCTCGTGTGTTGTTTACCTTAGAGATATTGTGAGATTGCTTTCCAGGCATGATTGATGAGCAAGGTCAAAATGTGGAAATGTACACTGGAAATGCCTACCTTAACAAGGTTGGCAGCCTTGAATTTGTCGCCAGTAGCTGTACGTGTACGTTGTGACTATATAAAATAATTGTTATATTTTATATCAAGTTTTTTTTTTACTGAATGGGAGAAACCGTCATTAAGTGCCTCTTGTACGCCGATGATCATGTAATTCTTGCATCGTAGGCGTCCGAGTTGCAGAAGATGATGGATATTATGAATGCATCTTTTAAAAAATGAATATGAAAGTAAATGTTGGAAAAACGAAAGTTAAGGTTTTTGAAAGAGATGAAGTTATGTCTGATTGCGAGATTATGATTGAAAGCGAGAAAGTTGAACAAGTAGAAAGAGTTTGTATATCTGGGAAGCGTGTTTACAAGAGATGGTAAGTGTGATAAAGACATTGAACGAAGAGTTATGAAAGGGAATTCGGTTAACGGAGCAATCAGCGGCCTTGTGTGCAGCCAAACCGTGTCTAAAAAGGCAAGGATGGCTGTACATAATGCTGTTCTGGTTCCTACGTTGACGTATGGTAGTGAATGTTGGGTATGGCAGAAGAAGCACGAAGTAAAATAAATGCGGTAGAGATGCAATCGTTAAGACAAATATGTGGTGTGAAATTGTGTGACAGGATAAGGAATGCTGTTATTAGAGAAAAGTGTGGTCTGAAAGTAGATGTAGTGTCAAAAGTAGAAAGAGGTATGTTAGGATGGTATGGACACTTGGAGCGCATGAGTGAAAAAAGAATAGCAGAGCAGGTGCATTGTGCGAATGTGGAAGGATACACGAGCAGGGGACGACCCAGAAGGACTTACCTTGACCAAATTGGTCAAGTCCTTAAGAAGGCTGGGGTCCCAAGTAAGAGGAATAAAAGAGCTTGTATGAAAAGATTGATGGATGTGATTGAAGCTAGGGAAGTATGTCAGGACCGTGCAAAGTGGCGTTTCATCATCTCTGCCTACCCTTCTGGGACCAAGGCGTGAGCTTTATTTATATTTAATTTTTTTTTTTTACAATAATAATAAGATTTTTTTTCTCAATCCACTTTGAGATGGCTGTAGCCCCCTTGGGCCCTAATACCACTATTTTAAAATGCGCCTATTCTATCTTTATTTGTGTCTCGATAGTTTATAAACCATTGTGTCAACGTCAAACAAACATTCAATACTAGGTGGTAGACTCGATACTGAGTCGTCTAGGTAGGTATCACCGCAGTGCCTAACATCTGTTCTCTTTGGTGTTAGGCGCAGTGCGGCATTGAAGGAGTCTAATAACTATAGGAGGAGGATAATAACTGTATCAGTTGTTGATCTCCTATATGCCGCTTGTGCGTGAAATGGGCCAATCCGCATGGGCTCGAGTAGACAACTGCCGTCTATACACTCTTCACGGGTAGGCTCGTGCACTTCTGTGGGGACGTTTAATGGGCTGATGATGGTGTTTGATAGTTGATATAATGATCAATATAACTATGGAGACACAATTAGGATCACATTGGGGCATTTTAAAATTAGCTGAATTAGGATCTGGTTAAAATAACGGTAGCAGATAGTTGTCGTCTGCTAAGTATCTGTCCTCGTGGATATATTTAGAGGAGCAGCAGTGGACCTTTTAGGCTGTAATGACGATGATGATGATTAGAACGGTCCCTAAATATGTTTATCCTTAGGTAAGTAGGTAATCACACCTATAGTTCACGAAAGCTTTTCAATTGAATTCGGGTAGGTGGTACTTTATGAATGTAAGTAATAGTATTTTCCGCGTCTTGGCAAGCGTAGCGTGGACGCCCTCCGGCCCGATGGACTGACGACTTGCGGAAGGTCGCTGGTGGAAGCTGGATGAGAAAAGCGGAGGACCGGGATATCTGGCGCAAATGGGGAGACCTATGTCCAGCAGTGGACTGCGATAGGTTGAAGAGAGGGAGAGAGAGAGATTTATTTATTTAACAAAGTTTCTAATAGTTACCTATATCTCAAATTAACCGATTCGGAACACGGTATTTGCCACTGAAACATGGAAGTAACTTGATTTACATTTCGATTTACCTGGTGAAGTTAGTAAAAGTCACAGTGGGCTGTTAGAACTTTAGGCTAACATATCACACCTAAAAAAACAAAAACTGCCATTTATTAGACATACAATGGTTTTAAATTAATTTGCATGGTTCTTTTTTCTTGTCTGCTTTTGCAAATGTTATTTTCTTTTAGATATAAATGATCGCTATTTTCACGCCTTCTGTTTCGTTGATGTGCTATATTTTTCTGTACTCGATACTGCAATAATAAATTTACAATCTGCCTAAAATGTGAACAAATGGAATGCTACTCGTTTTTGGTCTTTTAGTTTGAAATAACAACACTTTTTCGTTGCCGAGTACAAGTTGGGAGTAAAAATCCTATAAAATTGGTAAATGACACTCAAGTTCAATAATACATTTTAGTGAGATTCTAGTTCAATATAATGAATAGTTAAGCTCACTGTATATAGATCTCGTCAATCCGCGTCCATTAATCTCATTCGACAGTTAACTAAATATTTATCTATAAAAAAAAACAAAAATTCGTTAAGACATTGGTACGTGGCGAGGTTTGAACCTGCACCCTCCAGATCGGAAGGCAGCAATCCACACTAATGTGTTAACATATAAGTTCTTGTTTGATGATATTTATAAATAGAATTAGAGTGTCTGTTTGTATTTCCATTCATGAATATAATTATATACGGTACGTACACCCAAAATATATTTTTTAAATTTTTTAGTGTGTTTTTCTGTTTCTTCCGGCTATTCTCGTTATGGCTGGACATATTTGGACAGAATTTTTTGGCTGGTAATCAGCTGCTGATGTAATAACCAAGGCGAAGTTTATATTTTAATATAGTATTAAGAATTAGTATGTAAAGCTGTGTATATTTTTTCATGATTTTCATTATTGTGCCCTTACAGGGTTCATGTGTTATGTTCCTATTGAAATTTATAAGAGCTTATAAACCACATGATTATTATGATAAATAAATAAATAATAAGGAAAAACTAAGGCTACTTTTATTTTCAAATAGAATAATAAAATAATGTCGATGCGCGCGCGTCGCGAGTGTCATGAGCTGCGCACCATAACGTGATTTAACGAAGCGATTTTAATTAAATTTGATATGAAGATAACTGACACCCGGTATAAACATATTTTATACCGTGGATAATACCGCGGGGCACAGCTAGTATCAAATGTTTTAAGAAACGCAATGTCGTACTATGCACGAACATTACAGTTCGGTATGAATTCTATACAAATACTGCTCTACAAACAAAAGGCTAAGCGAATGCTATAATTCAATACCAGAATCTTCTTCCAACTGTCTTATTGTGAACTGAATTAATTTACATTTGTCGTATCCAACAAAGGTATTTAAATTAGCTTAAGCATTCGATGTAGATGCGCCATTTTGTATAGTCACGAGGGAGCAACGTAACGTGAGAGATACATCCTTGTACCATAAAGAATTATTCATGCATACGTTTAATAGCAGAATACTAGTGTAGTTTTATCTAATAAAGCTTTTGCCTGCGGCTGCGCTTGTGTAGGTTTCTTAAATCACCTTGGTATTTTTTATTGTCTTTAACAGTTTTATAATAAACGTTCCAATAAAGCTCAATAATAATAATTATACCGACATTTTAACGTATTCACACACTTATCATTGTATTTTATATAATATTTCTTTATTATTTTGATAAGCATATGCTATAGAGCTTCCTTATACAACTGATCATTCACAATGTTGTAGATATAACTATCAAAATGATTATCATAGTGCATAAAAAAAAATTACCCATTCCGTTATCAAAAGTCAATGGTATGTGATATTCCTTCAACAAATACTTTTTATGGACTGTTTAAGATTATAACTATTAATAGGAAAACCTCTACCCTAGTCAATCTTAGCCAACATTCATACACTGCTGAACATAGGCCTCTCCCAAAGAGCGCCAACCATTCCGATCCTGAGCAGCCCGCATACATACCCTGCCGGCAACTTTTCGCAAGTTCTCAGTCCAGTCTCAGTCCACCGGCACCACTTTTAGTCAATGATGTAAAAAAGTATGGATTCGTGATATGCTCACAAAACAATCGAAAAAAGCAGTGCAGCCATGTGCCAATGCAGTGACAGCACATATACACATATTTCCAACATATTTACCTAAACAAAAGAGCACAAACTGTACTCTCTTCGACGGTTTGTTTTTGAGGGACGGATGGCGTATCTTCTTATTATTATTATGTTTTCGAAATCCTTAAGATTCACGGGCCAAATAGTGGCCCGGTCCTTTGGAAGGCATGTGTGGGGCCGAAGCCAACAGCACAGAGGCCTTTTTTCGAATGTTTAATCTTTGTAAGTGTTACACGTGGCGGATGCCATCACAGAATGCACAATGATACAACCCATGATGACCCGCCAGGTGTAAAGACTATTTTAAATATATGGAAACTACGATACTGGGCTATGGAATTGAGTTTTGGTGGACTGAATATCTGGACTATGGGGGAGACTACGAACGCCTGTCATTAAACTAATCTCACAGTAAAATAGACAGGCGGTGACTCGCCGCGGCTAGATGGGCCCCCTAATGGTCGCCTGCACGTATAACATAAAAAAAGAAAAAAAAGGGAATTTCAATCTTATCAATGAAAAAGGCCGCATTCTTTCTTAAGAATTAATAGACGTAAATAATATCACCACTTATCACACTAGTAAAATATCTATTCAAATTAGATTACGTAAATACGATTTTTCATATATATCGTCCAAGCCGTGTCCGGCTACGTCGACTCCTATATGTCTAACCCAGGTCGTTGTTGTGATAGGCTCTAATGTGACTAGCAAAACCAAACTTCGATGTGAAACTTCGGCTACAAGGCGAACAGAATAACTGTCCAGCATAATTAAAAGTATAGTTGTAGGAAGGCTTCGGTCGATTCTTCCGCATTTGGCGTTTGACGTCAAGATCTTCTAGACGCTTCTTTTCATAAAATTTCACGTTTTTGTGAACAGTATTTCGCCACTCTTTGCCACGATTTTTCATACATGTGTATTAAATAAGAAATTTCAAAATAAAAATGTTGAATAAATTCAATATTGTCTTACTAAGCCTCGTGTCAAATACTGACAGCTAAATTATTTATCTGACTTTGATCTATGTCACAGATTTCCCAATACAGGAGATGGGGCAAGCCGCGTTAAAAAGTGCGACAAATGTATGCTCAACGAGCATACACTGGCTATAGTTTACGCTCCGTGAGACGAATGAAGACGCACAAATTTTAAAAGAAATTACCGTTTTTTTTCCAAAATGCCATTCTGTGCAATTGTAACATGCCATCATCGCAGTGAATCAGTAAATTTACCAAGAAATATAATATCTTTTCACAGGTAAGAATTGAAAAGTAATTGCGACACTGGGACTGCCTATAAACTTGGCGGCTTGTCCAGTCTAATTGTTATTCGGATGTCTGTGATCTATGTAGTCTATCGTAATATTTTCTACGATATATTATAGTATGACATGTTTAAACCAGCGACATAATCTATTTGTTGAACTTGAAAATTTGAGCATTTTATCTTAAAATTTATTTGGTTTAATTTAATATTCCCAACACCATCATCCTACTTTTCGTGAAACTCTTTGGTTTCAAATGGCTGACTAACAGATAACGCTCAGCCGAAACAACTGATGCAAAATGATAATGTTTTTAATGTATGGTTCTTTGGGAATATAAGAAACAATTTTGAAGATATATCATGTTTGACGCAATGATATTCTGTATATACAAAGGTAGATACGTGCTTCAAATACGAACCGCCGAAGAGAGTACAGTTTGTACTCTTTTGTTAAGGTAAATGTGTTCGAAATTCGAAATATGTGTATGTGTGCTGTCACTGCATTCAGAACACTTTATTCTATTGTTTTGTGAGCATATCACGAATTCATACTTTTTAACATCATTGGTTTGACGACGGACAAATTTTAGTCTTTGCGCTGTTGAAGCATCATGAGATAAATGGCTTTGTCCACTCTCGGACCCTGACAATATGACACAAAAATAATGATCAGTGAGGTATAATTTTATAAATATTAGTCTTTGATGCTATAGATAACTTAACTGCGCTTAATATCTTGCCTATACCTGCAAGTATATCCTACGAAGGCATCGAGTATAAAAATAATAAGTAAAATAAACGGTTAAAGTTTTGCAAAAGTTCGAAAAAAGTGCGTAGCAGTATATTATTTGTTTTGAACTTATGCATTAATTGTGTTGTTTTTTTCATGGACAAGAAATTAATGAGTATCCAAATAAATACGTTATTCATCACAAGTTTTTTATTTAAATTAAATTGCCCTGTACAATATCCCATTTGAACGAATATCTTAGGAGATAAATAAAAACTAAGTAGCGGCTTAAAAATAGCTTTCGCCCAAAGTAACTGTTTCACTCTAACGAAGTCGCTCGCAAAAGCTAGTCAATTATATATGAAGCGTTGAGGCTTACCTTCGGATAAATTTATAAAGCATTTGATTAAATCAGTGGAACTGTGTGCTTATAGATAAAAGAGTAAAAGCCAAGTTTCTTGCCCGCGTTTACGTAAAGTTTACTCTTATTCCTAGTACCATATTTACATGACTTTTCTATTATTCAAATATAATGTCTTTATATATCGGTGTGCAAGTAACTGGCATACAATTGGGAATACCATTGTCTGGTAGTAAACTACGAATGCTTACACTATCTGTCTGGAATTATAAAATTAGAGGGACAAATGAGGATAGTAAAAGTAAAGGATTATGTACCTTAAAAAAATTTGCAATTTCTACTGTTGCATATATTTCAAAAATTCTCATATATTTATATTGTTGTATTAATCAAATCGTGTTTATATGAGACACACAGCCTTATAGGCTAGAAATCGATAGCATTATAGTATCGATATCATGCGTTTTCAATTACATCAGCCTGAGTAATGAAACACCTACGAGTCTTATCACAATATTTTAATGAAAAATCATTAAATATAGACGTAGTTGCTGTTACATATTGAAAAAAGCAATAAGAAGATAACTTCATATTTTACAGGCAGAAATATAAATATTACGAGCGTGAACCGTCCAACTTTAATTTTTAAATTATGTAAAGCAGTTAAATTTATATAAACAATAGCTGCTGCTGTCCTGTTCCGACTTTAAAATTTTGCAGATGTTTAAGACACCTTCTTGGTGCCATTATTTTGTCAAAAACAAATAATAGGTGAATATTATTAAAAAATATTAATATGAGATTTGAGCGTCGGTAGCCCATTGCTGTGGACTTTACCTCTCGATCGGGTGCAGGTTCAAATCCGTCACGTACAATGTGTTTTCGAATTCGTTTCTATGTACGTTTTCCGACGCTCTTACGGTGAAGTAAAACATCGTGAGGAATCGTCTAATATTTAATTTTGCAACTGTTGGGACAATAATCGGGGCTATTAAAAACTGCTATATTTTCCAAATTGGTTCTCCGTAAAATAAACATTAAAATTATTTATAAGTTACCAAATTTGTTAAAAATTTCATTTAAATTTTCAGGCACCTTACAATTTTTCTTTAAAATAATATATAAGACGCCCCGGTCCGATGGACCGACGACTTGCGATAGGTCGCTGGCGGAGGCTGGATGAGAAAAGCGGAGGGCCGGGATATCTGGCACAAAATGGGGGAGACCTGTGTTCAGCAGTGAACTGCGATAGGTTAAATAGAGAATAGGCAATGCAGCAATTGCGAATGTACGTGGCACTACTATATACATCGTGGGAAACGTATGTAAGATACATAAGGTATAAAAAAGTAAAATTAGGCAGAACTGTTTTGTATGTATATTTAAGGAAACAATTATTATTTCTATATAGGTATCAAGGATTCAGGAATATTTATACAGTATAAGGCTATTTCAAATGAAAGTTGGTAGCAATGAACCCGTTGGAAGACTTAATAATAAAACTATGCTTGCTCATCGTGCGACAATTATTTAACCCTAATGAGCTTGCTATTTATACAGTAAGTTACGTTTGCACAAAAAGTTTATTTATGTGAATAATTATAGTTAAATGAGACTGCATAGGCATATTTTTAGATTATACGGTCAGACAACCTTGTACAAAGAGTGAAGACAACTCAAATACCTAGATAATAAATTTCCTAGTTGAGTATGATAATTTATCATGCTATTCATTTTCTTAAGTCCTTGCAGGATATAGGACTTCCCACAGAGTTCGACTATGGTTATTATGAGTGCCATACCTCACCAAGCGGGCTCAATGTGGACTAGAGAGTTATATGAATAACATTCTAAGATATTAGCAATAGAAATTAGAGCTTCTTTCACATGTTTCGCCTATATATGAATACTTTATGTTTAAGACCTCGTCTTTGCACGTTTAGGCAATTACACCAATCTGTCAGTACCAAATGATACATCTAGATCCAAATGACATTTCTAGCTTTGTCTTACCAGTAATATATACATGTAGCCTGTCGGATTGTGGAAAACAATTCCCGACAGTCGTCAATCCCGGGTCCCAATAAACGTAATCCCGGGTACGACGAAGCACGGCATCATTTACTTTATCTTCAATTTATCGAAGGAAGCGTGTTAACATAAATTGTAAGTAATAAGAATGGATTGACGCCGTACTGGCAAGTAATTTAACGTGGATCTAGCGCTGTCATTGGTATAACATTGATATATACATAGTTTTGTTTATCACATAGCTGCAACGCTGTAGTGTATAAAACGAAAATTGGTGTTGTATTGTTGAGAACCTTAGTCCATTTAAAAGGAGTTTGTTACTCTGCACTGCTTTATTGAATTTTTCTTCTTGTATTTTCACAATATTACATCGCCGTCAGAGTAGACCAGTTCTGGAGTAGAGAACGCGCCTTGACAAGCGTAGCGTACGACACCTCCGGCTCGATGGACCTTGCGGAAGATCATTGGTGGAGGTTGGATGAGAAAGTCTGACACAATATGGAAGAGACTCATATTTAGCAGTGGACTACGATATATTAGGTCACTCGTTATTTTTTCGGCAGAATGTATCACGGGAAGTGAGTTTAAATCTTAAAAGTTGTAACGCGTGTATACTCAATGATAAAAGTGAATAGGACTCGCTTTGTATTGAACCAAACAATAATGGTCGATGACCAAAAAAAGTGGTCAATTGTCAATCAAATTAAGTCAATTGTTGTCAACCTATGTCCAAGGTCATTACTACGTCCATAAGTAAACTATGTTAGGCTGAAGAGAGAGAAATGTGGTTATTTATAGTTGTTCGTGTAATACCTGCAGTGCGTGTATTCTCACATTGACAATCTTTGGCACCCTCTATGATCTAAGTTATTTAGAAATTGAAGTCATTGGCATGCAACGTTTTAATGAAATGTAATTCTCAAATTTTATACTAATTGCAGTCTGTAATCATATCATCATCAGCTCATTAAACGTCCCACCGAGGGGCACGAGCCTACCCGTATAGGTGATTAGGCCTTATTCGACCACGCGGGCCTAGTGCGGGTTGGACGACTTCACGCACAACTTTGAGTCTCTTCGCAGGCATGCGCAGGTTTCCTCACGATGTTTTCTTCACCGTAAGAGCATCGGTAAATATAAATAATAATACTGCCTGACTGATTCATAATGGTTCAGTAGAAATAGGAACTTACCGTAATGAAATTACTATATTAATTGCAGGCAGTGAGCACTAAGAAAGGATTTTACAGAATTCTATTTTAAAAAGGCTAGTGAAAAAAGTGTCAAACAATGAGTGCGCGTGTGATCTGAGAGAGTTTGATCGTCTTTGTTAAAGTTAGTAACATATTATTTTTTGATTGATTAATTCAGGATTCAGAGAGGAAAAAAGCGATTGCGAGTAGGTATTTGGTTTCTTAGATACATAACAAACATATTCTATAAAATACATCATTATTATTGATACCTCTACAAGAACCTATATTTTCTTGTATTACTTCATAAAAGTTAATGCATCTTCTTTTTATTCTGCTAAGCATTATAAAATACCTGCCCCAATTTTGTGGAACTAAATGAAGTTGCAGTGGACTGGTCATATACGAGTATGGCGCAGAACGGATGGTCTTGGAGCAGACAAGTTTTACATTGGAGACCCCGTCTTGGCAAGCGTAGCCTAGAAAATCCTCCGGCCTCTGGACTGACAACTTGCGAAATTCACAAGCGGAGGACCAGATATCTGGCGCAGAATGGAGAGTCCGATGTCCAACAGTGCACCGCGATATGTTGAAGAGAGGGAAAAGGAATTTAATATGGGACGTGAGATTGTATCTAAGTTTCTTTGTAGACTGTGATGTAATAGGTTCGTAATGTCTACAATGTTTGTCTTAC